>JAULJZ010155032.1:0-28784 GCA_032270985.1 Heliamphora pulchella
CCGACACCCATTTTGAAGCCTTGATCACCATCCGAGGATCAACCCATCGAAGCACATTCCCAACTTGAGGATTCCTCTGGCAATCTGGGTACTTTAATTGGATCTCCGACCCTTCTAGCTCCACTTTATATCCCTTTGGAGTGGTTGGATTATTTTGATCATTTCATTTTCAATTATACTTTTATATTACTCATGGTTGCTTTATTAATGTTTGAATTCAATATTTAGCTTATTTAGCTTACTTTTTTTTGTTTATTTGTTTATTCATGTTAAATTCATTCAATCATTAATTAGTGTTAAAATAGTTTAAACAATATGACTCAACAATATCGTTATTGTTATAATCCCAAGCACTTACATGAAAATAGTTATAATTACCAATATTACACCTATTTAATTCTACTCCATATCTTTTCTTTTCTTTTTTTTTTTATATATTAATGTCCTAGCATCATTTTCTTTTCTTTTCTCTTAGTTAGTTTAATTTCTTTCGCTAGCACTTTGTTTCATTACCATTTTTATTCTTGCAAGCATTAGTTTAATGTTCTTATATTAGTATTTACTTTTCTTTCTTTTCTTTTAGTTAGTTTAATGCCTTTTTCTAGTATTTACCTTTCTATTTCTTTTTCCTTTCGCTCAATAATAGTGTAATTTTTTTTCTCTAGTCATTTATCTTCTTATTAGCTTTAATAAAATTCTATATAGCATTTCTTTTCTCTTAATGTTAGTATTTATTTTCTTTTAAAGCTCTATTTTCTAATTCTTTTTCTAGCTTTATAAGCTAACTTCCATAATTAAACAACATTATAATTTTATCTTTTAATAAAATTAAAATTCTTTTGTTTATTTCATTTCTTGTATTTTATTTTATTTTTCTTTTATTTTCTTTACAAATATAAAATGTGAATAAGTTAGATCTTCTTTTATTAATAACTTCTTCAAAACTTTCTTTTGTTAAGACTAATTTTCATTTTATAATGTTTTTCTTTCTTTTCCATTTTGTTGAAATCCAAAAATCATAAAAATGCATAAAAATGTGAATAATTAGGTTTTCTTCTTTTTCAATAGCTTAATAACATTTCCTACCATCTTCATTTTAGTATGTTTTTTCTTTATAAACTTTTTTTTTTCTTTAAACTTTCAAAATTCTCCTTGTTATAAAACTTTTATTTTATTTTCTTTGTTAATAAGCTTTCTTTTAGTATAGAATTTGCATGCATCTTTTTACATTTAGTTTTCGCCTTCAATGATTGGTTTAGTTTATTTTTTACTATGTATATTTTGGTTATTTTCTTTAGAATGCATGTTTAGAACAGTTTAAGTTTGTTTTATTAACAATTCATATTTCAATAATTTTAGCATTTTCGACCATATTTTTATTCTTTTATACAAACCATACTAGTTTAGTTTATTTTTGTGAGTATCGCATGCGGGTGTGCTCCATCTATCTTTTAGATAGAAATTGCATGTCATAGGACTTAGAATTTTATTCTTTTATTTGTTCTAATTTTGAGTGTTATTACATATTTTATGTATTTTCTATACTTGATTTTGGATGTTCTCCCTTTGTTTTCATTTTCTTTATTTGTATGCATTTGAGAAATTCTATTAAAGAACCAATGATGATTAGTAGAGGCCAACCTTACGGTTGGACGAACAGGGTGCCTAACACCTTTTTCGATTCGTACCTTAGCCCTCGAACTCTCTTTCTCTGGTTAACGTTTTAAAGATCAGTAGCTAATTTTATTTTTCTTAGTTATTTTTTAAAAAATTAAGTGGCGACTCTATTTTTAACAAAAAGAGGTTTTCAAAATTTAGCTTTCAAGGTGTTTAAAAAATATTTTTCAAAATATCTTTGAATTCCCCAACGCCACAGCAGCAGACCAGGAGGCTGTAGACTAGGTAGCTGCTGAGGTCGAGATAGCGGACTTTCTAAATCCACATGCTGGCGAGGACATTCTTGCTCCCTTCAACCCTCTTTGAATAAACAAATTATGTCCCGTCGATGACCTTAGTGATCTCGGCTTTCAGTTATGGCGCCATTATGCCTTATGTTTCTACCATCTTGCTCGTTACCTCCTCATTTCTTCTGACGGGCAAGTCAGCTGTTTTCTAGTTGACATTGCGGCTCAGATGTAGTTGGAAAAGGACTTCGTTCCGATGGTACTTGCTGAAACTCTTATTGCCTTAGACGCCATTCATTGAGGCATGACTACTACATTTGCTGGCCGTCCCTTACTTCTTCAGGTAAACTCTAGGCCTTCCTTTTCTATCCTTCTCGTCAGTCCTCTATTGTCATGATTTCGATGTCTCCAACCTTTCAAGGCATACTAACAATAAAACACGCGCTGCTTTTGGCCCATCGCAAACACACACAACCCTCTCTCGTCAAAGGAGCATATTTGCATATTAATCACCTCCTACTTGCCTCTTCCACGAGTCTTCGACGGCCAGCTCATCCCCTTCTAGGGCATCTGTCAAGTCCCACTATTGTGCCCTCAAGTGGGCTAGTTTCACCCCAACTCAACCATCATGAGTGCATTCATACTGGTTTGTAGGCCATGAGTACCCAAAATCCTTGCACTCTCGTATACTTTGGTGTCTCCTGAGGTCGCTTTCTTGGTTTCCTGGCCAGCCCCGTCTGTCCCTTCACCCAGTTCAGGTTCGGGCTCTAAGAGCCCATCATCATGTCTTCTATAGTCGTCTGCATCATCTTTTACCCCTTCATCTAGTTCAAGTTCGGGCTCTATGAGCCCATCATCATGTCTTCTGTCATCTCGTAGTTCTTGTCAACCATTTTTATAGGGCTGAAAATATGCGCTTGCTCCTTCTCTCTCTCTCGCTCCTTTGACTTTTACCTCTCACTTTTATTTTCTCGCACAACTCTCCTTTTGCTGATATCTCTCGATTTTTGTCGCTCTTCTCTCCTTTTGCTAATTTTTCTCGATTCTTACCACTCTTCTTTCCTTTTGCTTTACTTCTTACTTTTATTTTCTCGCACAACTCTTCTTTTACTAATTTCTCTCAATTTTTACCTCTTAAATCCCTTTTTACAGATCTGGCTAATGAAAAAGGTGAACCTTATGTAAAAACCAGCCACAGATAGGTACAGTGCTATTGCCCTCGTTTATCGTCCTCATTATTTGATATGCACTACTAAGACAGCTTGGCAATAGTACATTTCCTCTTTGATGGGAGGTGACATCACTTGGCAGTGCTTTGGGTGGTGAATCCCTGCTATGATTTTTACCACTATGGACCAACTTAGTGTCCTATTGATCGGCTTGTGACTGTCTACTTTCTATTACCCACATCAGATTATGAGGCTGTTTAGTCGGAGACAGATCATATTCTATGGCGTACAGGGCCGTTTATGCTCGTCTTCCTTCAGGACCCATTTTTGGCGAAGTATCAGGAGGCTTAACCATCTCGTTCACTGATGGAAATGTAGGAGCTGCAGTACCCGGAGCTCCTTGAGGAGTATAAGGCGTGGTTGATCCAAGATAGAGAGAAAAGTGACAAAGAGAAAGGAAAACAAGAGTTAAAACGTGGAAGATTTGAGGGGCCCACTTTGGTTTTCAAGATTTCACGACTTTCCTTTTGCTTTTAGAGTTTAGGACTTGTGTGCTTGTCCTTTATTTCCAAGACTTTGTAATCGATACAGTAGTAATGAAAAGATTCCAAATTATTTAAAGCTTTTTGACTTTTGCAATGTAAATGACTTTATTATCAAAATTCAAAAATAAATTTGCATTGATCTTTATTTGAATTCAAAGATAGCTAAAATAAAGAAAGTGACCAAACTTCTTGAAAGAAGCTGCCTACGAATCCCAAGAAAGTGGAATCAGGCCGTGACGTAGTTCGAGCTCGGTTCATTCTCGGGTATTAACACTCTCTTTTTATGATGCCCTTACTTTTGCCAAGGTCGTCCTTTTAAGTTTTTAGCATTACGGGCTGCTCTAACTTTTGCCTGGGCCGCCTTTCGATTTTCAACCCAACAAGCTTTTATTTTATTTTATTTTTCTCTTAAGGGTAGTACTTTTTGAGTTGGTCCAAGTTGATTGGAGTAGAGAACGTGTTGCCATCTAGATCTATGATAATTATAGTATCACCGGTCATAATAGTCTTGATTAGAAATGGCTCAGACCAATTTGGCTTGAACTTGCCTCTTGGATAAAAAATAGGAGCCCTGATTACCTTAAGAACCAAGTCACCTACTCTTAGACCCCGCGTTTTCACCTTCATGTTGAACGCTTAAGCTATCCTCTTCTAGTACCCTTGTATATGAAATAGGGTCTGCAGCCTTCTCTCATTGAATAAAAGTAGCTCTTCCATCCGATTTCTCTGCCATTCTACTTTTAGGATGTTATCCTCAGCCATTACTCTTAATGAAGAAATTTCCACTTTAATAGGACGCACAGCTTCCATCCCATACACTAAGTAGTAAGGTGTGGTTCTTGTTGAAGCTCTAATCGACATCCTGTATCCCCATAGTGCAAATGGTAGATGTTCTGGCCAATTCTTGTGTGAGCTGATCATCTTCTGTAGGATCTTCTTGATGTTCTTATTTGCCACCTCACTGCCCCATTGGTCTATGACCGGTACGGTGATAACTTATGGGCCACTATCTAATATTCTTTAAACAAGTCCAGGACCTCACCTTGCAAATGCGAGCTGTTGTCTGATATAACCTCATGGAGAACTCTGTATTGGCAAATAATATTTTTCTTGATGAACTTGACAACATGGGAGGCTTTTAGCACCTAGTAAGAAGCAGTTTCTACCCACTTGGTGAAATAATCAATGGCCACCAAAATGAACTCATGACCATTCGAAGCCTTTAGTGTTATTCTGCCAATCACGTCGATTCCCTATACAGAAAATGGCCACGATAATGTCAAGTTATATAGCTGGGATGAAAGAACATGCATGAGGTTTGCATGGATCTGACATTTATGGCACTTTCGCACAAACTGGATGCAGTCTGTTTCCATTGTCATCCAAAAATACCCTTGCGATAGGATCTTCTAGACTAACATATTTCCACTCATGTGAGGCCCGCAGACTCTAGCATGTATCCCTTTCATCAATTCTCAGCCTTTTTCACTGCTGACACACAGCTTGTTGATCCCAGAATGCCCTCGTTTATATAACTTTTTCCCGCAAATGACAAACTGTGCAGATAATCTCCTTATGGCTCTTTTATCCTTTTTGTTGGCAAACCTGGGGTATTCTCCTTTCTCCATGAAATTCTAAATATCAAAGTACAAAGGGAGCTTGTCTGTGCTTTCTTTAATTGCTGTTGTTATCTCATATGTAGGCTTTATTTTTTGCTCAATTATTAGTGGTCTCATCCATGCTCTGAATGGTATGTCAATCATTGATGCCAAAGTAGCCAGGGCGTCGGCGAATTTGTTCTGTAGCCTCGGGACATGAGTGGAAACCACCGACTGAATGCATGGTATGAACTTTTCAAGATCTTGGTGATAGAGAATCAAAGTTACATCTTTAACTCTCCATTCTCCTCTCGCCTGTGAAACCACCAATGCTAAGTCTCTGACAACTTCTAGATTCTTTGCCCCTAGTTCCAAGGCAGCCTTTAACTCAGCTAAGCATGCCTCATACTCAGCTTAGTTGTTGGTGACCTCGAAGTTGAGCTTCAAAGATAGGGGAATGTGTGACTCGTCAAGGGTGACAAGAACTTCTATTTCATAACCGTACTAATTAGATGCACCATCAATGTATAAAGTCCATTTGTAATAGCAACTTTTTGGTGACTCTGCCACAGCTTTGCCCTTTACTGACTTTTTGGTGACATACTTGGGATCGAACTCTGGAAGTAATAGCAACAAACGAGCCAGGCTTCCAGTTAACGCCGACTTCTCGAACAAGCACTTCAAAGGGTCCTTTTGGGAGATTACACTCACCGTGAAAGACAGCATATAGTGCCTTAGCTTTCGAAAGGCCCAAATCAAAGCCTAGCATGTCTTCTCTAGCAGTGTATACCGTACCTCGCATCCGGTCATCTTTTTGCTCAAGTAGTAGACTACTTTCTCGATCCCAGTTGTTCCTTTTTGTGCCAGCGTACATCCCATAGCTGAGTCAATCACTGACAAATAGCGAATTAATAGCCTATCGAGCTCGGGAGGAGCCAAAACGGGTAGATTTTACAAGTACCTTCGCACAGCTACAAAGACATCCTGACATTTTTAGTCCCATTCAAACTTAACCCCTTTCTTCAGTAGACAAAATAACGACTCACAGGTGGTTGTCAGCTTGGCTATGAATCGACTGATGAACTGTATCTTGCTCAGAAAATCTGACTTCATGCTTGGTCTTTGGATGGGGCATTTCCATGATTTCTTTAATTTTTGAAGGATCGACTTTGATGCCTCATTGAGTGATCATGGACTCGAGCATTTTTCCTGCAGTGACTCCAAAGGCACATTTCTGTGGGTTAAACTGCATCTTATATTTTTTGATTCTTTTGAAGAATTTCTACAGTGCTAGGATATGACCATCTCGATCCTTGAAATTTACAATCATATCGTCCACATACACCTCGACCTCCTTGTATATCATATCATGCAACAAAGTAGTGGCAGCCCTTTGATAGATTACTTCTGCATTCTTCAAATTGAATAGCATCACACTGCAACAGTAGATGCCCCAAGGCGTGGTGAATGTCGTCTTTTTCTTGTCTTCAAGATCCATTAGGATCTGATTATACTCAGAGAAGCCGTCTTTAAATGATAAGAGAGCGTGCCCCGTTGTACTATCTACCAAAACATCAATGTGCAGCAATGGGAAATTGTCCTTCAGGCTAGCCTGGTTGAGATCCCATAAATCCACGTTGACTCTGATGCATTCATCTTTCTTTAAGACTGGCACAATGTTAGCCACTTCGGATATTCAGTTACCATAAGGAACCCAGCGTTGATCAGCTTGGTGACTTCTTCCTCGATCTTCAGTGTCCATTCTGGCTGTATTCTTCTCAACGTTTGTTTGACTGGTTTGGCTTCGGGATATAAAGAGATATGGTGTTGGACAATGTCGAGATCAATATCGGGTATATCCTCGTAATACTATGCAAAGACGTCTTTGAATTCTTTTAATAAAAATATTAATTGCTCTTGTTCAACTAAAGATAAAGAAAACCCGATTTGGATAATTTGTGGATTATTTTCATTACCCAAATTAACTGAGAAAGTATCTTCAATTATAGGTTGGGTGCACATTTTTTCTTCTAATTTTATTAAAGATTTTATTTCTTCAGAGACATCCCCATCGAATTCAAAATCGTCAAAAAGCGTATGAAATAAATTAAATAGAGCAGAGTAACCAGAAATCTCATTCATTTTATTGATGTTAAAAAGAGACGGAATTACAAATTTAAAAGCAAGAGAGGAGGAGGATGCATGAATAAACGTGCCTTCAAACTCGACTTCTAACTTATCAAAACAAAGCAAGGACTTATATAACTCAGATTTAGACTCAAGACATGCATCATGTAAGTTACAAAAGTTTAAAGACCAATTTTTAACATCTTTTGCCATCGCATCCACAATGAGCCCGAGGTAGTCAGTCGGCATGCCATAGCCCATCATCAAGCAGTCTTGGTCGGCTATATGTATATGAGCCATCTGATCATTGAAGAATGCTCCTATACCGTTGCCATCCAGCTTGTTCGCCTAGTCTTCTTCCTCTTAAACTTTCTTTCCTTTTTTCTCTCTCTCCTCTATTGCTGCCTTTTCCTCTATATCAGATAGCTTGTGGCTGAAGAAGATTTTCAGATCCGACAGTTTCTAATTAGCTTCCTCACCCAACCACGGCTCTAGAAAACCACAGTAGGAAAAATTCTCCCCTTCCTTGATAAAATAACCGTTCAGCATTCCCAAATATCAAACCTTCTTTCCCCTTTTCCCTTTTTCTAGTTCTTTCAGATCTTCTCATGTTAGCTTATTCCCCAATCCAAAGCAATGCGAGGTTGAAAATCCTTGGATGGGCTCTAGAATTCCTTACTGTTTGTGACCTAACTCCATTTCTGGAAAGTAAGACATGCGTCTCATTATGGTGACAGCATAGGGGTTGATATAGCTTTGCTCCTCTTTTAACAGCATCTGCACTGCCTGAGCCTCATCAAACTGAAACCTGTTCAGGAATACATTTTTCTCTCCATGTTGAACGTCTAGGAGAGTTGAGCCATCTTCTCTCGAGGGTTGGATACTATTCTCCCCGTGAATAGTCAGCACTGCTCTGTTCTTAATCACCTTTAGCTTCTGGTGGAGAGTAGAAGGAACTGCTTGTAAATTAGGGTCATGGAGCCATGGTCTTCCCAACAACAGATTGAAGGATGTTGAGACATCCAGCACATAAAATTCCAACAAAGTTTTTAGCGGCCTAACTGACACAACAAACGTTACCAACCCAAATACATCTCGCCTTGTATTGTCATAAGTCCTAACTCCTTAATTACTAGGCGTGAGATGATATAGTTTCATCCCCAAGCAAACTGCTATTCTAAGCAAGCAGATGTTCAATGCCGACCCGTTATCGATGAGTGTTATCGGGACCCACTTTTCTAGACACTTAACAGTGATATGTAGAGGCTTGTTGTGGCTTCTTCCTTCCAATGGAAAATCCTTGTCAAAAAAGGAGATAACCTTGGGCACTGCCGCTGGTAAAATTAACCCAATCAATTGTTCAGGAGTTGCATCTATCAAAACATCGGCCTTATTCAAAACCTAAAGCACGGCTTATCAATGCCAGTGCGAAACCATCAACAGACCCCAAATGCTGATATTGGCCTGAGTCTTTTTTAGCTGTTTCAACACATCATCGTCTTTCTCTTCTTGCTCTTTCTCTTTTCCCTTTCCACTTGCTTGTCCTCTTTCTAGCTGCGCCGGTTTAAAATGTTGTCCGCTCCTGGTCAGATACTCCACCCCTTCCTCAGGATCTCATAAACCCAGCATTGTATTTTTAGCTTATCTGACCTCGATGATGTATGTTGAGTTCTCAAATTTTGACAGGTCGTCTAAGTCACTGCTCTCAGGTCTTCCCTTCCTTTCTTTTTCATCCTCAATTTCCCACTTGTTATCAACATCGTCCATCCCCCAGTTGTCTTCCTCTATATATCCCACTTGCTGCTCATGGGCAACCCAAACCTTGTCCATTCTTTTCTGTCTGACTTCAACACAGTTCGAACGAGCCAGTAGAACTGCATTTCATTAAAGTACACCTTTTTTCCAAAGAGTTGAGGAAGAGCCATACCATTTAGAACATAGCCGAATTCATATGGCTTTACTGGGTAATCCAGCAGCCAATCATCGTCGTCATTGTGTTCTTCCTGATTATCTGCCTGAATCACTATTTCATAACCATCCCAAGCTATGTCATTCCATTCCTCCATATCCCAATCATTTTCGATCATGACTAAAGGGCAAGATTGTTCTTCAACAGTTGAAACATACGAGTGCGGAAAATACACCAGACAGATATAACAACTAGGGTCCTCCAGCTGTCCTGACTGAATGAAGTTTACACCTGCCTTCTTGACATGATTTAGTAGTGGGTTGGTTGTGACATTGGGTTTCTGAATAGCAGATAGGGGTGGGATGACCTTGTTATCAATGAGGTCCAGAATTTTATGGCAAAGTCTCTGACAGTTATCAGTTAAATGCCCGTGACTTTGGTGGAATGTACAATACTATGAGGGGTTGTATCTTGGTGGGAGGGGGTTCGATAGCGTCATTGGATCAAAAAGTTTTATCAATCCTTTCTCGACAAGTTGATTCAGGGCTGTAGATAGAGGTATGTTAAGGGAAGTAAAAATTCTCCTCGGCATCTTTTGTTATGGTTGTTGAATATTTTTGAAAGGTGGTGCAGAGGATGAGGGGTTTTATTATTCGAACTGGGGGTTTAAAAGGTTAACCTCGTTTGAACGAAAAATAAGGTAAGCAGAAGCAGAGGGTTGGTTTTGGTTATTAGTGGGGTAAGGCCTTCTCGGTTTCTAACTTGGCTCAGATTTCTCAATGTCTCCTTTCTGAATCGCGTTCTCAATCTGAACCCCAGCATCAAATAGCTACTCAAATGTGGAGAGCGGCTATGTGATCAGATAGCGCTTTAGGGGAGATTATAGATTCTTAACCACGATTCTGACCTGTTCCTTCTCTGTAGACCGGATAGTTATTTTAGCTACTTTGCCCATCCATCGGGTCAAGAAGTCCACAAATGATTCCCTACTTTTCTGGCGGGTTATCTCAAGTTCCCAAGTGGTCACATTTAGCTGGACGTTGTAACTGTGCAGGCTGACAAACGTTATGGCGATGTCCTCCCATATCCTGGTTTAGCGATGTGTAGAGAAAGAAACCATTTCTGCGTTGCCCTAGAAAGAGTTCGGTGGAACAACTTAGCCTTTAGTTGATCGTATATTCCTATAAGAGAGAGGGTACCAACATACATCCTCAAATGAATTCGGGGGTCTCCGATTCTATCAAACTTCTCCATGTCGAGCATCTTAAACTTATTCGGGAGTTTAGCAATTGGGAACAAACATAAGCCCCCCATATCCAACATGTACTCCTCTACTCCTTTTTCCTTTCTCAGCTCCTTCTCCATTCTATCAATCTTATCTGCCAGCGCGGATTCCCTAGACTGGGCTATATTTTCCTCTTCTACCACCACCTGGCGAGGGACCTGGGGTGGTATAGCAATCTGCGGCCCATCATGACCCTGATTATCATCCCAAAAGTCCTCACTGTGGTCGTTTGGGTCCTCCTGTTGTTCGTTCACTCCCGGTAGACGAGCCTGAATTGCTCAAATATGTGACGGGCAATGAATTTGAGCTTGGCTTTGCTGTTTAACCACTCTTTGTATCTTAGAAATTGCCCTAATTAGAGCCATTAAGTTCATATCATTTTTTGCTATTTCAGATGACTCAACAGTCTGGTCAGATACCTTATAGAGTCTTCTGGTAGCAGACCTAGCCCAAACACGCAGAGAATGCAGCTCTTTTAACCCAATGATCTTGGACTGAAACACACCTGAAAACCCCAGGAGACGTAAACATCAGAAGCTCTTCAGATAGAACCCCGGCAAAGACAATGAACTTTCCAAGCATGGTACAATAAACTGCGATAGGGTATAAATACCAGAATGACAGGATGTCCCGGCTGGGCTCGGACAAATAGAAACCAAAAAGCACAACCCGACAACTGAAAACCCCAAAAGAGAAGCCTAAAAGACCTAACCAGCACTATATGAACAAAGATTTTACAGGAGAAACTAGAAAACACTCTTAGAGAAAAAAACCCATCTAAACCTTAGACCAAAACCCGAGCAGAGACCCAAGGGGAAACTATCCTAAACCAACAACAATTCTAAAAAAAAGCTTAAAAACTCGGCCAGAGTTTCGAGAGGAAAATAAACCTAAATAAAGTTGAGGATGCTAAACAAACAACCATGATAGAACCCTGGGAGAGAGAATGCTATTCTAAACCAACGAAGGGTCCTAAACCAAAAATGGGGTAAAGTCCCAAGAAGAAGACCGAGATCTAAAACAAGCGAAAACTAAAGCCAAACTTGGGTAGGGACCTGAGAAGGAAGCCGTCCTAAACCAAGCAAAGAAAGATCTAGAGAAAACCAGAGTAGAACCCTAGGAGGTAAGCTTTCTTAAACCAAACAAACAAAGATCCTAAACACTTACAAAAAAAAACATCCAATTAAATAAAAGCACATAATCCTACCAGTTTTGTGCGAAATGGGAGGTTCTAAGCTACTATATGTAGAAAAAGCTGGTTTGATCAACACTCTGGGTACCTTTTGAATAGAGTCAAGAATATACCTCACATGCAAAGCACGGTCAAACGATACGCAATAACCTTTTTTGCTGCACCTATAGGAGCATGCAGCCAGAAAGCTTGTCCACCTCCCTAACATAGCTCCGAGACAGTAAACTGACCGGGGTATCGGATCGACCAAGCAAGAGCTGAGAACAATGCAAAATGCATGCGAGAATGAAAATGAGAAAGTCATGTTAAGAACCAATAATGTTTTCAAATTTATCGCTCTTATTTGTTTGAAAAATAATCCTCAGCAGAATCGCCAGAAAATACTGTGGCACTGAAATTTGTGAGTTTGGTTCAAAAATAAGAAATTTAAAAGTTATTTTGAAAAGTTTTAACACCTTAAAAATCAAAAGATTATGAAAACCTTTTTAAATGAAAAATGGAGTCGCCACTTGATTTTTTGAGAAAACCAAGAAAAACAAAAAGGAGCCATTGATCTTTAAAACGTTTAACTAGAGAAAACATAGGTCTGGGAGCTAAGGTACGAATCGAGGAAGGTGTTAGGCACCCCGTTCACTCAACCATGAGCTTGACCTCTACTAATCATCATTGGTTCTTAATTAGATTTTTTAAATACATACAAATATAGATAATGGAGGCAAAGAGGGACTAATTGAAATCAAATAGGAAAATCAGTATAGGTATATAAAACGCCAAACAAAGCATAAAAGAGATCATAAGTCTTAAACCATACAAAATCTATGCTAAAGGGTACATGAGGAAAACCGAATGCGATACAATCGGATTACTAACACATAACTAACAAATCCTAATCATGTAAAACATAACACTAACAATACATGGTAAATATAACATGAGTTTAAACAAAAGAAAGATAAACCTTAAGACTCTCTAAACCTTAATTATGCTGGAAATGCACCACATATTACATGCTGGAGCTCATATATTATCTACAGAACAATAGAATAGCAAAATGAGGCTATTGGAATAGTAAAAAGGTTGCGACCGCAACCTATAAATAATGTGGTCGCAAGAAATATGGGTATGCAGTGCATGGGCGCAAGGTTCAACATTAGTGCCAGAACATAACAACCGCAACATACGATGTTGCGACCGCAAGGAATTTGGGTACTTTTCACTAAATTTGGAGAAACAGTGCACTGGTGGTGAATATGTGATATATTTACAACAAGAGATAGAAACTAATTAGGCCAATTCTAATCAAAACTATAATGAAAGCATGCATAGTCCAATACTAATTAAGATCTTAGAATTAAGCATACTAACATTGTAACTAATCAAAATCAACCTATACGCATGTGAACAAGATAATTAAAACCTGGTGATAACAAATGAAAAGGGAAAAGCATGAAATTCGTAAATTAAAATTAAAATTCTAACCCGACCTATCCACGGGGTAGAAAATGTGGAAAGGGAGGTATCGGGGTTCCAACAAAATACCTGAATCGTGACAATCCAGATAAGTCCTCAAATCGTAGGGCGTAGAATCGTCTGTCCGATCCTCAAGAACTAATCCAATTTCAGTACTCGGGTAGTAAATCGGGTAATAGTATGGGTCGATATCTAGCAGAGTGTCGGCATACTCAAATCGTCCTTCTTCCCCTTTTTAAAATCGTATCGAAGGTACGTTTATATAGAAAACGCCAGCTAATGAGGTGCCGGCATGTTCTGGACCTCAGAATATTTCCTGAAGTTTGCGGTTGCCACCTTTGAAGGTTGTGACCATGACGATGAATGTTGTGACAGCACAAAAGGTTAGGGTTTCAAAAAATGTATGTTGCGATCATAATAATGAAAGGCACGGTTACAAGGATTAAAGGGTGCAGCCTCAAGGTTGTGGTTTTGTGGTTCAATTTCTCATAGTACTAGACTTGGATTGATTCTCAACAATCGTTCAGAGATTTCATTCCACTTGTTTCCATCATCAAACTCATCTGGATAAGTCTAAGATTAAGCGGAATCAAATCGGGGTGTCAACTCCCCGATCCACCTTGAGATCTCTTGAGAGCTCACTGGTGGAGCCCACTACCATAAACCGACCCTTAAGTAGGCCCACCTTACCCCTCCATATTGTGCCCTCAATCGCATTATGGCTTCCATTATTAATCCTACCGGCCACACCTCCGACATTCTGCTCGTTCAGGCTGAGCTCATTTAAGCCATTGGGCATGGCTTTTCCAATGACCTTCCACGGTGTATCTGGCTTCAGATCACTAGTTATGCTCATCAGCCTCAGGGGATTGTGGGTCTCCCATTTTGCTCCCTTCTTAGCCGCCTCTGCAATTCTCGTTCCATCCTCATCTATCCATATAAGCCTACAGTTTATTCGAAAGGCGACTTCTCTACTCAGAACAAAAATATGAGTAATGCCCACATCTTTGTGAATCCCGAGGTTCACCTTGTCTCTCTTCGTCCTGATCTTGAGTACCCTCCTATCCAGCCCATCTTTCCTAGCATCCTCACACCTCCGGCTCTACCAGTTTCTGCTCCTTCTTCTTCTCCTTATGTCCCTTCGTCTCCTTTCTCTGCCCCTGTCGGTCCTTCCTCCTTGGGCCCTTCTACTAGTGGTAATGTCTATGTCACCATCCTTGACCACCTTTAGTAGTTCGATACTCGCTTCACAGCTTTTGATGCCCGCTTCGACTCCTTCGATGCCAGTGTCCATGACATCTATTCTAGCCAGGAGCTTCTTCGCAGCTAGTTTGCCTTCTGTCAGGACTTTCTTTTGCACTAGATGACCGATCTCGAGTCCCATGTTGCCTCTCTATAGGTCCAAGTTCAGCAGCTCAACTGGCGCATCGAGGGCCATTATCCAAGCCCAGCATGTGACGACGACGATGGTGTTGATCCTTCGGGATCTTAGCCCCTTTGGTCTTCCAAGACAAAAAGGGGGAGATGAAGTAGCTTTGGTAGATTAGTTTTTGTACCTGTTTTGATGTACTTTTTGGGTTTTGGGTGTTACTCTCATAATGCATAGTTTTTGGGGCTTTCGATTTCTTATAACTCCTGGATGTGTACACATGATGTACCCAACTCGGTTATTATCTATAAATGAGTACAAGTTTTTATTTATGAAAAATGATATGTGCATGCCTTAGCTATTTTCAAATTCATGAATGAATGCATTTCTTCTTGTTTACTCGAACTATCTTGCTTGTATTTACATTCACTTGTCTTTTGTTTGTATCTAATTTTTTGTGAATCAGGGTTGGAAGCTTTGCATACATCCTGTTCAGCCTATCGGCTTCAAAGATAGTTTAGGATGTTTCGTTTCTTTTTTGTTTCCTTGTATTCCTTTGTTGTGTTGGGATTTTGTCCCGAAAATACCAAAGGAGAAGATTGTAAATGTAATTGGCGATTTTTGGGTGCCTAGACAAAATCACCAAGAGTCTATATTGTCTTTTTATTAGTTTTGTGGTTGTTGTTTTTGTTTGGATTGGGACGCTTTGTATTTACATCATCTTGTTGCATGACCCTCAGTTTTTACTTTTTTTAGCTTTTTTTCTCGGTGCTCGAGGGCACTCGACAGGTGCTTGAGCGCTATCTTGGTGCTCAAGCGCTAGCTTGTGTGGTTGCATTCCAATGGGGTGCGCTCGCTAGGTGCCCTTAAGGCACTCAAGCGCTTGTGGTCCTTAGCATTTTCAGTGGGCTTCGCTCACTGAGCACCCTTTAGCGCTCAAGCACTAGTTCAGCGCTTATTAGGTGCTAGTTAGGCACTCGAGCATTGGACCTCTTTTTAGATCTACTTGCCTTTCCTGTAGGGTGCGCTTGCCAAGCGCTTCATCTTGCGCTTGAGCAGTGCTCAAGCACTCGTTAGGTGCTCACGGCGCACTCGAGCACCAGAGCCAAATTTTCTGCCACCTTTTTATTCTTAGCCCTAGTAGTATATAAGCTTTTTCTTTTTCTCGTTTTAAGGTTACTAAAAAGAATATTGAGAGTTTTGATTGGTTGATTGGACCCCTTTGACTTTGAACCATCTTGTCAATCTTTTGTCAACTCTCTTGTTGCAATCTAGGTACATTTCATCTCATTAAAGTGTGCTCATACCCTAGATTGTGTTTCTCTCATACACATTTTTCTTCCTACACTTTTGGTCATACATCATCTCTTAAAACTTGCTCGGATCTCCTCTAAATCGTCGAGTCACAGATCAGGAAGTTGAAGCAACTAGAATCTGTGGAATTAAGACGAAGCTCAGGAAGTCGTCTCAAGCAAGAAAGTTAGGTCATCGTGTGGGTAACGGGTGTAAATCTTTTATTCTTCTAACTTGTACATTTTTTATTCATAGTGAAAAAGTGCTTTGTGAGTTAGTATTGTGATTTTCATTCTGGGATTTACCTTAGGGTTTTCACGTTATATCTTATATATCTCTCTAATAGATATTGATTATTTATTTAAGTGTATTAAATTAATCATTTAATTTTTAATAGACCAAAGATTAACCTATTCAAACCCCCCCCCCCCCCCCCCCCCTAGGGTTAATCGGATATCTTTTTATAGTTTCACACTATTTCATGTATTGTACATAAATTTATTGATATTCTAATTGACTCTATTACTTCTTTAAAACTTAAAGGACCATAGTTGGATGAACATTTTCTATGAATTTTAAGCTTCAAATAACGAATAATGAACGTATATTCATAATTAAGTTTTATAAGCTAATTCTAATAGTCGATTCTTTTCTTATATGATAACACTCTTGCATTTTGGTTCATTACTGGTGGTTTCTGTTGAATTTGATTGGTCCTAAGTAGCATGGCGACACGGCTAGGCATATTTTTTTTTTTAAAAAGTATAAGACACTACACGCATGGGACATATTAAAAATCTATATTTATATATATTTATTATATGTTAAATATGTAAAAAAATTATTCAGCGGTAACTAAAAATATATAACATGTCACTAATAAAATAAAAAAAACCCTTAATGTTCTCATACATATTTAGTATACATAATTTGCATTTCGAAAAACGCAAAATATTGTTATAAACTATAAAGAAATTGATCTTATAGCTCGTGATTAGAGAATTCAAGAAGTACCTATTAAGTATTGAGAAAATATATAATATTATAAATTTAATGTTTTAATTAAGATACTCTTAAAAAATGTTGAAAACAAATTTAGAAGTGTTTGAGTAGTTTCGAGTCCAACATGGATCTGTCTAGAAGTGTGTGTGCTGCTTAGGATAGGTTGCAGGTGGTTTCTACATAAATAACGAGTAGTTTTTTAGTAGTTCTGAATTTTCATGTGGCATGAGTTATGTTGCGTTTTTACTCAATGAGATGTGAAGAAAAACATATTTCGAGTAAGATAATCTTGGTTCGGATATGTGAAAAACCAATGGTGATCCACTTAGCATATAACTAACATTGTTATTGACAAAGAGCAGCATATAAGGAATATCGAGTAATATTTAAAAATTACCTAATAATTTTTTAGAAATAAAATAATAAGGATATACAAACAAAAGCTATATATAAAATCATTGTACAAAACACATTGAATTATTGAGATAAACTGCTCACCATTAATTTGAGCGCATAGTTATGAATTTAAAAATTCTACCACCATTTGATCCGACTCAATCCATTTCTCACAAAAATGGAGATATATGTCCATCGTTTATAATGCTTACAGTATTTTACTTTAATAATCTGAACCGTTTAATTATAAAATTTATTTATAAGTTATAAGATTATCTATATAAAAAATTAAATTAAGTAATGGCATGATTAAATCACATTAATCCTAAAAATGTTAAGAGAGGTATGATTTTTGGAAGTAAACCCTACCTTTTACAAAGATAATCAATGTGATTCAACCGTATAGTTAGCGATTTATGTTTAATTTAATTTAATTTTTATGTTTAAATAATTTTTTTGATAAATTTTACATCCCAAACTGTTCGAATCACCGACATGCCCACCGCATTCACTATAAGAAAGAAATTGAGAGAATCTAATTTCCCACATCAATCTGAATAATTAGCGCGGAAATTCTGTTTATATGACATATCCCTTACAAGAAAATCCAATATCTTTAATACAAATATTTATATATTTCTACACATACATACAAAAAATATGATGTCAATGAAAGATCTTTCTATTTGTTATTTTATTTCTTTATTTTGTTTTTCGGTTTGAAAAAAGAAAGTCATAGCTGACTTTTGGGAAACCCCAACTGAAACCCTAAAATGATTGCTTTTTGAGCATGCGGAAGTGTATAAAAATAGGAAGTTATTGAGGGTGATTGCAAGATTATTATTAGTGATTTTTAATTTTTAATTATTAATTTTAATTATAAATTATAATTTTTTTAAATACTTATAATTTTTGCTACATATTATAAACACTTTTTTTTCTATTTCAGTTATAAATTATAATTTTTTATCAAATACTCACAATTTTTATTACAAGTTATAATTTAAAAGATATTAGGCATTGCCCAAGGTGGTGTATCTGTGGTGGCAAATTATAAGGTACTTTGAAATATTATGTAGGCCATTTTGATAAATGAAGATGTTTAATGCATATTAAAGTCCTATTTAGTTTATTTAAAAATAATTTTGTTATAAAAGAGTCAATTTTAAGCTATATTGTTTGGTTTTCTCTAAAAAATTAATTAGTTTTTTTATTTTTTATCAAAAAAAAATTTATACATATCGTAAATACAAAATTTTTTTGAGTAAAATGACTATAATATTCTTAATTAAAAAATTAATTCTATTCTCAACAATAAAAAGGTCGTGCCAATATGCTAAATAGTACAACTTAAAAAAAAATAATAACGTACTAGATATTTTAACCCAAAAGAAAAGAAGAAAAATTACCTTAAAAAATTATCCTAAATACTCCAACTATTATTTTTTTCTAAAACAAATTACGTATTTCAAATGCCAAAGTTTTTAACATTCCAAATAGAGAGCTAAGTGGATTACTCGTGTCTTTTATTTATGTAATAATAATAGATTAAAATTGGCTTACTCAATGTATTTTTAACTACATTAAATAAAACAATTATGTAAATAGTGATACTCTAATGCTACGGAATAATTACTTAAGTGTATCGCATTTGAATATACTAAACAAACCCATGGGAGATATTTGTGTTTGGCCCAAAAATCAAGATTAAGTGATTCTATATATGAATCAAGGAAAAAAAAAATTCAAATAGGCAAGTACCAAACAGACTTTAGATTAAAATTTTTTGATATCGAACAATCAAAATAATAAACTAGTATAACTCCCGAAATTAGAAAAGAATTATACAATCGAAATCTGTTTGGTTTGATTTTGTTTTCAGCAACAAACGTTAATTTTTAAATCAACGCGGTTAGTAACTCGCAAGCTTTTCTACAATCAAGCATTCTACTGTATTTTTGAACGCTAATAACACAATTAAAGTGTGAGCTTTATTTTCGTGTTCTTTAAACCTTATCTAGCTATACTTAGGTTTTCACACCAAAAAAATGTGGAAGCTCTAGTCTTAAATACGGAATTAGTTAATTATGGTGGCCAAGGTTTATAACAGTATTTATACAAGCTACATCAGGGACCTGTGAAGTAAATAAGACTTCGGCTTCTAATATAATTATGAAATCCTACTTCAACTCAGAAGTAATTTCATAAAAACATAAGTTATAATTCATTCTATTAAATAATTATAATTTCACTCTTAGCCTTATTCTCAAAATCAAATTATTCGAACTCGTGTTATTAAATACTTATTTATTCTCTTTCACGTTAAGATTACATATACCCGTCGATTAAATTAAATTACTGACATTTTTATTTAATCGACTTCTTTAAAAAAAATTTAAGACCTTTCGATTAACTTATTCGACATGCCAGATTATAAAATTCACTTTTAAGGTTTGCCACGGTCAAAACTTATAAATTTTCTCAATGGGGTATCATCAATCCTGTTCACGGGGCGTGAATTTCATCAATAATTAATATCCACCATATAATTAAGGGCGTTATCCAACTCACCGGGATTATTAACCTGTAAAAGGTCGCACTCTCTAATGAATCAAAATAACGAACATTAAATATACGTGTATAATAATAATTTTGGGATTAAGAGCATAAGAACTCATTATAACCATGGAATATAAATCAAGTTATATAATCAGTATAAAATTAATTACCCCAACGCGGTCATGTTCAATACACATAAAGTGTACTAGCACAATGAGTTGGAACAATTGTCAAAATAATTACCATTCTCTGTAATCAAAACAGATCTACTAAAGAAGTGTACTACAACTCTACCGATAGTGTGTCAAATTTCATCTAAGACTGTGAATCAAAAGCTTATATTTTACAAGAACTGATAATATGGTCTTCTGTGTATAAATCGAACTCTACATATTAGATTAACTACTATATAGAATAAAAGACACCCATACACAACATTAAATTAATAATAAAACGCATGCATTTACTCATGAAGATTTTTATAAAATGGAAAAACTAATTTTATTAATAAATAAAATTATATACCAAAACCCATAACATGTTTTTAATATACAACCTTGATAATCTCCTACTTATACTCAAAATCACGTTGCCATACATCTGACTCTCATGCACTCTACATGAGTGTCAAAAGTCTTAACTGGTAAGTTTTTTGTAAAAGAATTTGCGAGATTATGTGCTAATACAATCTTTGTCTCAAGTACGTCACCTCTCTGTACTATCTCTCATATCAGGTGATACTTACGTTCATTGTGCTTTTCTTTCTTGTGGGCTATTAGTTCTTTCAAGTTAGCAATCACTCCACTATAATCACAATAAAGTGTAATAGCCAGTTATACTGAATGTACTACATCTAGATCCAATAGGAAGTTTCTGAACCAAACGGTCTCTTTGGCTGCTTCATAAGCTACCACGTACTTAGCTTCTATGGTGGAATTAGCAATGCAAAACTATTTGTTACTCCTTCAACTTATGGTTCCACCTCCTAAGGTAAACACATATCCCAAGGTAGAGTTTTGGGAGTCGTTATCTGACTAAAAGTCCGAGTCTGTGTACCCTCAAGGTACTAGACTATCTTCCTGGTAAACTAACATATATTTTTTAGTTCTTTTCAGGTACTTAATTATATGTTTTATTGTTGTCTAATGCTCTCGCCTTAGATTAAACTAATATCTGCTAGCTATGCCAATGACAAAATAGATGTTGGTCCAGTGCAAAGCATAGTATACATAAGGTTTCCTATTGTCGAAGCATAAGAAATTGTCTTCATCTTCTCTATCTCAATAGTTGTCTTAGAACACTGATCTTTGGATATAGTGATTCCGTGCCAAAAAGGGAGAAATCCTTTCTTAGATTCCTACATGCCAAAACGAGTAAGAATTGTATCGATATAAGTAACTTATGATAAGCCCAACATCTTTTGTTTTTGATCTCGTCTAAGCTTAATCTCAAATATGTGATTGGTTTCTCCCAAGTCTTTCGTATTGAACTAGCCGAATAACCATACATTCACCGAAGATAACACACTCACATCGTTTTCGATGAGTAAAATATCATCCACATAAAGCATTATAAACACCACCACGCTTCTATGACACTTCTTGTACACACAAAACTTGTAAGGACATTGATCAAAATCATAATACTTAATGGCCTGATCAAACCAAATATTTCAAGACCTAAATAGTTGCTTAAGTCCATAAATAAGTCTTTTAAGCTTGCATAATATGTGCGCCTAGCCCTTTACGATAAAATTATCTAGGTGTATCATACAGATACACTCGTTAAGACTTCTATTAAGGAACGCTATCTTAACGTCCATTTATCAAATTTCGTAACCGAAATGAGCCGCAATGGATAAGAGAATCCAAATAGACTTAAGCATGGCTACCGACGAAAAGTTTTCTCATAATTGGTCCCTTCTTTCTGAGTATACTATTTTGCAACAAGCCTAGTTTTGAAGGTTTTCACCTTCTCGTCTACTCCTCTCTTCTTCTTATAGATCCACTTGCATTCGATGGATTCCTTGGGTAATTGTACAAGTTCTCCGACCTGAATAGAGTACATAGACTCCATTTCAAAATTTATAGCCCATTACCAAAGTTTTGCATCTTTATCTTAGAGTGATTCATTGTAGTTACAAGGTTCAGTATCCTGTTCTCCCAAAATTCTGTCTAAAGACTCACCTAAGAACATAAACCAATCTAGTTGATGGACAACCCTCTCATTACGACGAGACACTACCTGTGTTTGTGTACTAGTAGTGACACACTGTACCAATTTTGAACCATGTGCACCATCACCTATATGCTGCTATGGTTGTGATACTGGCATGTCAATGGTAGCATCTTGATCTAATTCAGGATCTGCATGTGTCCCGATAATCTTCTCATTACGACGAGGCAATGGGATATCGATGACTCTTTCTCATGACGCTTCTCTTGTATTACTGGTATTTCTTGTCAGTTCCTCAAGAATATTTCTACTTTTAGGCTTGTGGTCATTACATAATCATTTTTCAAGATTAGGGTATTGTACTGACAATAACCTTCTGATCTTTAGTATTATAAAATAAATCACCTTTCGTTCCCCTGGGATACCCACCCAAAAAATAGACTTCTATCTTTGATTTTAACTTATTTGTGTTCCCTTTCAGCACGTGTGCTGGACACTCCCAAATTTGAATATGTCTTAGACCGAGCTCGCGCACAATCCAGAATTCTATGGGAGTAGTAGGTACTGGTTTAGAAGGTACCAAGTTTAGAATATAAGCCATTGTCTCTAATGTAAATTTTCAAAATAAATCGAGTAATTCTGAATAACTCATCATAGATTTTACCATCTCTAAAAGAGTTTTATTCATTCTTTCTGTTACACCATTCTACTGTAGAATGTCCAATATAGTCAATTAGGATGTAATTCCTTCCATTGACAAATAGTTTCTAAACTCTCCAAAGAGGTATTCGCCACCACGGAGACCTTAATGTCTTGATGTATTTGCTCAGACGCTTCTCCGTTTTCGCCTTAAATTATTTGAATTTATCAAAATATTTAGACTCGTGATACATCAAATTAATGTACCCATACCTTGAGTAATCGTCAATAAAAATAATAAAATACTCAAAACCTCCTCTAACCCGGATAGTCATAAGTTCACATACATCAGAGTGAACCAGTTTAATAATTTTTTAGCTCCGTAGCCTTTAGCCAAAAAAGGCCTCCTGGTCATTTTTTCCTCCGAGCACAATTCACAAATTAGAAGTACCTCTTCTTCTAATGGGCTCAAATGTCCATTTTCAACCAGTCTATTTATCATTTTTAGATTTATATGACCTAGGCTTAAGTACTAAAGATACGTTTGGTTCATTTCTCTTAGATGGTAAATTAGTTGCGTTATTCAATTCATTTAGTTGTAGTGTAGAAAACATACGAGCTATAACATACAGATCAGCCACCAATATACCAGAATAAACAAAACGTTTATTATCCTTAATAATTACAGAGTTATTAAAATAAACAAAATAATTATCCTTAACCAATTTAGAAATTAAAATTAAATTCTTTTTTATGAAAGGTACATAAAGATAATCTTTAAAAATTAAAACTCTATCTCTACTAAAATTGAGAGTGGCATCTCCTATTGTAATTGCTACCACCCTTGTATTATTGCTCATGTATAGGTATATCTTCCCATCACTGAGTTGTCTGATTTTTTAGAACCTCTACAAAGAATTATAGACATGATTAGTGGCTATCATATTTACACATCAGGTACCGGTAGATAACACTGTTAAACATGTTTCAACAACTAGTTAACAGAAATTACCTTGGTTGTTCTGCTTGCTGAGATAGACTGGACATTGTTTCTTCATGTGCCTTATTTGGTTGCAGTAAAAACATTTGTCTTTCGGCTTTTCCACACCAGCTTTAGATCCATTAACTGCCTTTAAACTTGTGCCTCCCTAATTCTAAATCTTTTTTTGAACATTTTTCTTTTTTTTTTGTCTTTCGACTTAAAGGAAGAACATTTCTTAGGGGGAAAAAAAACTTATTGGCTTTCGAAGAGCATTCTTACTTGCTTGAAATTCTTTAAGTAGTTCTGCCAGGGAAAATTGAGTTTATTCATAGTATAGTTCAGGTAGGACTGCGTAAAGCTATCAGGCAGCAACTGAAGTATGGTATCGACCTAGATTCTCCCATCAACCCATCAATCTCAACTTCAGGATCTCCAGTTCATTTAGAAGACTAATAATCTTTAGAACATAATTCCTAACTAGGGTGCCTTCAGTTATGTTTGTGTTCATCAGTGATTTTATGGCCACCTACCTAGCCGAACGATTTTAATCCCCAAACATTTCTTTCAGATTCATAATAATGTCATAATCGCTAGGCATAAATTGATACTAATGCTACAATACATTTGACATAGATGCTAAAATGTAACATCGAGTCATCTGATCAGCCTTTTACCACTTTTGATAAAATCGGGCTTCCTCATCGGTTGCTCTCTCATCAAGCTTAGGTGAACGAATCTCTATGAGTACAAACTTATAGTGTTCGGCAGTTAAAACTATGTCCAAGTTTCTTTTTTAGTCAATATAATTAGGACCCATAAGTTTATTTTCTTTGAGTATAGTCGTAAGAGAATTGAAAGCCATTTTATCACGAAAATCACATAATTAAAAATCATTAATTGTGATGAGAAAAAACTTTGAATTAATTTTAAAATTGGTTCCCTCTACAATTTTTTCAAAGAATTCGCCAGCAACCTAGTATGTGGTGAATATCATGCCTCGATGAAAAGGTCATCTATTAACCATGCAAAAAAGCTCCATACTTTCTTTTGATGATACTTTTTGAACCACCATGGCCCATTGCATAATGTCCCATCTACCAACTATGTAATTCCAATCCATTATCCTAGGGATATAGCTCCAAAACTCCATTGCGAATTGACAGTCTATTAAACAATGGAACCTCGTTTCTGCTTCATTCTCACAAAATCCACAAGTTACATGTGTAAGACGTCCTTTCTTAATCAGATTAACCTTAACTGGGAGGATATCAAGACATGCCTTCCGTACGAACGATTTAACCTTAGGTGGGTCCTCAGATGACCACAACCACCTCCAAAATTTACTTTAATCTTCCTTACTTAAGTTACTCTCTACGGAGGTAAGTTTATTCAGTGCTACATGGTAACCTAAACTAACCGAATACCTTCCATCCCTTGTTAAGTGCCAAATCATTTTATCATTTGGAAAGCTAGGATAGAGAGGGATACTATAGAAGTGTTCATTATCTACAGGCAGGAAAAAAACTCTTGTAAGATGTCATTTCGCCATCTACATATGTCCATATCAATAAGGTCAACTACTTTTAAATTTTTTAGATTGTGGGTATCAGAACTGATGATTTTGAAGGAAGGGGGATTTGGGATCTATTTTTTCTTCCATATTAAGATACTATCCCCATTTTCAACCCTTCAGCAAAGCCATTTTACGAGAAACTTTTAGTTTTCCTTTATGTTACACCACGTGAACTAGCAGTTTGTACCATTTCTAGCCTCAAGAATAGATGAGTTTAGATGGCACCTGGTCTTTAGAACTTTACCCACTAAGGAATTTCGGTATATTAGCAACGGCCATCCTTGCTTTGCTAATAATGCATTGTTGGATGCCTCAATGTCTCAAAAGCCCATTCATCCTTCCAACTTGCTTGTGTACATTTGTTTCAAATTTATCCATTGAATTTTCTTTTTGTGTTCATTCCCCCACCCCCCCAACCAATACCTGGCTATTAGACTTGCAAAGTCATGTAGAGGGAGCTTGGTATTCCAAATACTAACATAGTATATGTTGAGATTTTTTGGATAACTGATTTGATGAGGATATCCTAACCTGTAGTTGACAACAGCTTTTGCTTCCAACCCTGGATTTTTTGCCAAATTCAATCTTTGATATTATTAAAAGTCTCTCTTTTTGATCTTTCCACAATAGATAGTACACCTAAATACCTTCCATGACCCTCTACTACAGATATACCTAGTAAGTATTTGATTCTAGAGGTGTTACTTGATGGATTGTTCCTGTTGAAAGTTATGATCGATTTCTCTAGGTTGATCTTTTAGCATGAAGTTACCTCATTTAAGATGCCTTTGAGATATAATGAAAACAGAGGGTTCGATTACAAATACATGAAGCTACCTCACTAAAGTTATGATCGATTACAAATACACGATATGAGAAAATAGACATATGCCAAAAAGTATACATAGAAAATCATGTTCTCAATATTAGATTTTAAATATTTATACAGAAAACGAGAACATTGTGACGCCCTGAATCTCGAGAGCATCTAGAGCGACAATTAACTAATAAGGCTGCAAAAATTAAATAACGATAATACTCATACATGCCAAAAAGCAAATTACGTAGAGTTATATAGTACAAATCCAAATAAATTTGTTTCTCGAAGTACATCAAACAATACAAGAAATAGGTGGATAATCACAAAATAGGTACTACGTGGCCGAGGAAGGCTGGGATGAAAGCGAGAAACTCTTAATCAAGACTCTATGTCTGCGTCTACGTGCTCGTCGATAAGCACTTTTAGCTCTTCAAAACCTGGCATAGAATGCCAGAGAAACTCACACCAACATATAAATATTTCTCATGTAACAAGTCAAAACATGACAAATAAAAAGCAGGTTAATCACGACAGTGATTATGATGAGAAATGATGCAACCAATTTAATTTTTTAATCCAATTTAAACTTAAGTTATTCAATATTCTCCCGCCCCAAGGAAAAGGTCCTAAAACTCCATGATCCCAATCACGCTGACCAAGTCTACCGACCGACAGAGAGCGTTCCTTCAGCCGTTGGATGACTATGTAGCGGACTAAGTGTCCAGCCGGGTCATCACTGACGGCAAGGTGTCAGCGACGATCTGGCCCTCAGATCTCAGGTCAAGGTTCAGTGCGGGATCGCGAAATTTAACTTCGATTATTATGCCACCCAAACCACCTTCACCAAAAATATATCATAAATAATAGGGTGCATTTAGCACTTGGGGCAAAATCATCCAAAAACAAATCAGGGCATATAAACAATATCACAATATTTTCAAATATTTAAATTTTCAAGAATTTCAATTCCATCAACCACAGTATCAACCCTAAGGGTCAATTTTCATTCTTTTCTTAAAACAAAATGGTGAACCCCGTAAAATCCACCCAATGAGGACATGTCATAATAATTTAGACTAAACATACAATTTAAAATTTACCTACGCATTGCATGGATTATATGGTATGTGAGTAATATGTATAAATTTTATAAATAACAATTTAAACACAATTTTATACAAATAACTTAGGCCAATGACATATCACATACATGTTTGAAATTTAACCACTATTGCATGTAAGTAATTCAACTACTAAAATCATGTAAATGTATCAAGACAATATCACATATTCTAATTACTTAATCATGCATAACACAACATAGGAAAACTCCAAACAATAATATTAAAGTAAAATCACATTTAATCATATTCAGGATTTTCAAATTTTAGTTACTGATTTTAGGATTTTTAAAATACTTAGACTCATAATTAAAACCTGAGCATTTGTAGGCACCCTATTTGGGATGTCATAAACACTTTTTATATTTTACACATTTTCAAATTTTACCTCTAAGACCTCAGTTTTAACAAAAAATATTTCTGTGATAGTGCAGAGAAAAATTTCCAGAACAGTGGCGTGAAAGCTCGGTGGTTTCAAAAATAGAAATGAGGACTTAGACTTAAATATTCATTTCTAAAATATTTACAGTGGTAGATCTATGAGTTTAGAAGCTCTGAAACTTGACCTTGTATGTTTTTCATTTTTTTTGAATTTATTATGAATATTCTATCAAATAGTGGCCAGATTCGATACACTTTGAGAGAATCGTTGCCATTTTCTCTATACATATGGAAACGGGTTGATTCTAGTGGGATTAGAAAGATAAGACGTTTATCTATCCAACCACATAGAAATCACACTGAGAGCTTACTTCTACAGGAAATGGCGTGGATTCAAAGTGGTCTATCCAAATAGCCATTTTAACCCGATTTTCTTTTCTATTTTTAGAAAAATAAAGGAAAAGATTTAGATTTCAAGACAATTCGTGCATGCAAATGATATATACATGAAATTACAGTAAAAATTTTAAAAACTTTTGATGAGTCTAAATCACTCAAAAAAAATAGCACAAATTGGATTTTTGACAAAAAACTATTTCTGGACATATTTGAGTATGAAAAAAACATGAGTTTGAGCATGAATCTTAGATTTTGGTGAGATTAGGAGATGAGAGAGAACTTGTAAATAAAAAATAAATGTATAAAGATATTGTTTCTACCTTGGTATAGTTTGGTGGATGATAGATTTGAGAGCACCTTGAAGAAAAACTCAAAAATCTTGAAGAACACGTGAACAACACTAATTTTTTCTCACTTTCTCTCTTTAAAACTAAAAAAAAACAAACACAAAGAGGGAGAAAGAGGGATGGACGAAAATGAGAGGGGAGGGATGTGTTTGGTCTTTTAAAATAAATTTTGTAGCTAGAAATAGACCTATGAGACATTTGTAAGACCTATGGGAGGTTAGGACCACTAGAAACACTTGCATATATAACAATATATAAATAAATTTTACTTTTACACTAGTTTTTATTTAATTTGATGAATTTAAATTTTAAAACTTAATTTCATGATTTAATATTATTTTATTATTATTTAATTATTTATATGTTGTATTAAGTCTCCTTATATTAATATGCAAGTTGGCTTAAAGTTATAGTATTATTGTTACTTTTAATTATAATATTAAGTTACTTATAGAGATTTATACACACACACACACACACACACACACACACACACATATATATATATATATATATATATATATATATA
>JAULJZ010155040.1:0-28783 GCA_032270985.1 Heliamphora pulchella
ATACAGAAAGAGAGAAGACAAAGTGAGATGGAGAGAGAGAGAGAAATAAAGAGAGGAGAGACCGGCGATAGCCAGAGTTTCGTCCCCGAAGGGAGGTCGCCAGTGAGGGGTGGTAGGGGTGGTAGGAGTGGTGCCGGCGGTGCACGATAGTGGAGGTTGGAGGTTAGCGGCTTGGTGGTGACTAGGTGCGGGTTGGTTGCATAGCGGTGGAGCGCGACAAAGAACTCTGTGTTTTCTCCTTCACTGCTTCAATGGAGGGGCCCAAAATATGAATATTGAATATATATCTATATCTATATATATATAAACACTCAAGCTTTTTCCATTAAGCCCACTAAAAATTTTGAAAGAGAGAGAGGGGGGTTGTTTTAAGGGCAAAATGGAAAAATAAAAATGTTAGTTCTAGATAATCCAAGAGGAAGGTGAATTGGGTCTTAAAAAATAATAACAATTCTAAAATCTTTTTGAAAACATTTTAATATAGCAAACAAATATAGCAAGATAATCAAAAATTAAAGTAAAGCAAATATTAAAAAGGATAGGAATAGAGAGATTGAACCAAACACTAAGAATTTTATAATGGTTCAGTTTTTTCCAAGCCTACGTCTACTACTCAAGTTTCTCCTTAAGAGTTTTCACTATATAAAATGCTACACAAGCGCATTCCAAAGCCTTTACAACTTCAAGACTTCGCTTGAATAAATAAATGTTTACGAGCACATTCAAAAGCCGATATCAGTTTCAAGATGATCCTATGAAAATAATTTTCTATTTTTTTCTAATCACTCTTGAACTCTTCTTTGATGAGATTTACTCATTCACTCAAAAGATAAAGGGTGGCTCATCCTTAAATACAATAAATGAAGGAATTAAATGAGAAATACTCACTCTCTTTACAAAAATTGATTTACAATAAATGAAGAGGTAAAGAGAGATGAGGAACAAGAGCTGGAGTTCAGCAATAAATGAGGACTTGAGAATTTTGAGATTGATTCAAGCAATAGTATAGTAATTGTAAGTCTCCAAAAAGATTAAATGTTGAGACGTTACTCCTTATATAAGCTCTTGAGCATTCATGACCATTGAAGGTAGGTGAGGGCATTAAATGTCAAAAATTCAACCGTTAAAATCTATCACGAATTTGAATCTGCATCGCAAGTGTCGACACAAAAACCTTTGGTGTCGACACAAAATGTCTATGGCAGAAATCTTCAAGTGATTGGGTTAACACAAATCTTCTGAGGTGTCAACATAAATTTTGCAATCTTCCTCACCAACACCAAGGTGTCGACACAAATGGTATTGTGTCGATTCATTTGAACTTCCGCATCCGGGACAAGACCATTTGTGTCGACTCAAATCTTTTTGGTGTTGACACTAAAACTCTGCAGGAATTCTCGGTATATTTGTATCGACTCTTTTGGTCATTGGTGTCGACACCAAATTTTTTCAGGTAAGCTCAGGATATTTGTGTCGACTCAACTTTAATTTTGTGTCGACGCCCAAAATTTGCAGGTAGTCTCGGTTCTTTTGTGTCGAATCATTTTGCATTTGTGTTGACTCAAATTCCGACATCAAAAGTGTGAAACCACTTTTGTGTCGTCACAAAATCAATTTGTGTCGACTTATTTTGAGTCCAGAGAGTTTCGGTTCTTTTGTGTTGACACAAAACTTATTTGTGTCGACATTAATGTTTAATACCTGAAACATCTTTATCAAACATTTGGGATGTCAAAATATTTGTTCAAAGTTGTTGACACGCTTGATATGTTTCAAGTATTCTTTGCCTTTTAAGTTTTGACTCAATTATCAATTGGGTTCAACACAAAGTATTTTTAAGGATACCTAAGTGTTTTAATCCTTTTGAAAATTATTAAAATCAATATAAAAAGTCCTTGAGCTAACAAAATAAAAAAATTAACAGAATCAGCTCTTTTTCGTTAAGTCACTAACAGAACATTAACAATTAGGTTAATTTGAAATAGACAATTAAACCAGAAGGGAGGTTATTGATATTTCAAAAAGTAGAGTGGGTGTTTTTGTTTTTGTCAGAACCTGAGGGGAGGTCAGCATAATTTACCCTTTTTGATTTTATTCAAAATTTAGTCAAAAAAACTTACATTTTTTTAATTGTCTCGATGAATTTTTTTTTTTTAAAAAAATAGGTCATAGATCTCTTAGAGTAAATTACACTGATTTCCTTTGAAGTATCTAACAAATACAATGTTCCTTCTTAAAGTTTTTGAAATGACACTGACCTCTTTTGTCAAACTTGTCAACATAACGCTATTAATGAAAAATATATTGTTAATAAATTACCCTTCTCAGTTATTAAAATAAGTACACATCAAAACCAATAATTTATTACCACATCATCACTTCAAATGAGAAAATTATAGATAATCACCCTCTACCATCTATATCAAAAGCCAAAAACAAAACCCATTACCTTTTATAATCCAAACACCCACTAATCGAGACAGCTATATCCATAGACATCCACCAATAAAATTATCGTTGCGATAGTGTAATAGTGGAGGGTTACAGTGCTATACGGTGATGGGAACATTTAGGAGCGGGTGAAATTTTAAAGAGATTTCAAAAGCACGAATTGAAGACAGGATTTCAAGATCATCATCGCACGCAACGCCTCTGCCATCACCAACTCCATTGCATCAAAAAAGGCTACATAAATTTGGTAAAAATGAAATTGCTTGCTTCAAAAGAGAAAACCACCTCGCCTCCTCTTTTTGATATGTTTGATATTCAATATATATATATATGGAGGGGATAAAGTTTCAATAAAAATAAAATTATATCTTCTTAAAGAGATAAAATCGTACCTTTAAATATAGAGATAAAACTTCTTAAAGAGGTAAGATGATATCAAAAGATGTGATATGAATAGATTTTCTATTAAAAAGATAATTACAAAAGATAATTAAAATTCTGTATGAAAAAGGACTCTTATTCTATAAATAAAGACCGAATCCTACAGGTAAAAGGAATCAATCATATGTTTATACAAGCACGATATTATTTTCTACCATGATTGTGGCTAACTTAAGTATCGAAGTGCCTCTGGCCAGTCACCATCGGTCGGGGCACTAATGGTGCTGTGACGCCCCGTCTTACGGGCACGTCGGGACATACATAATTGTAATTGAGGGAGATATTCTAGTCATGCATTCATAATTACATATGATAAATACTACATCATTAAAGTTTCAGAACTTGTTCAAAACATATAACGATTACAGTCATCCAAAGAATTTAACGAAAGTTACAATATGCTGGTGAAAACTGACAGAAGATTAAAAAAGAAGAAAATTCAAATTCTTCAAATGACGTTGTTTGGATCGACTGGCTCCTACCACTCACCATGTTCGTCGAAATCTTCTTCCCTTATATGAGCACACTCTCCTCAAAAAATTCTTTTTCTTCACCTGTGGCACGAATGCCATGAGTCAAAACCTAGAAGTAAATTTCCTAAACCTTCTAATAAACTCACAATAAAATATCCTACAATACATATCATATAACACCCAATACAATTCAAGGCTAAGGAGGTAGACAAATTTGATATTTACGATAGGGTAAGCATATATATATAAATAATTATGTAAGTGCGTGATGCAAGTGAATGCGATGCAAATGCCTACTCGACATACATCCAGAACTATAACATGAATTCCACGCTGAGAATTACAGAGTAGACTTTATGGAAATCTGATCACCAAACTTATTCTCGCCTCGTGAAAGGTAAACGCTCGCCTTGGCTTCATGCCTCAGCCATTTTACTCAATGGCAATGGCATAGGGTAGCCAGTTACATCCTTATTCCAAATCCTTCATCCTTATTCCAAATCATCTGACCAAATTTTATGCGCACAAAACCCATCTTAAGAACAAGAATACTCGTTTAGCGTTAACTCAAAGTCTAAATTGCCGAAATTAAAAAGGCTAATGACGAACCCATGGTGTCTTACTCCTTTTCATAATAAATCCCTTTTTCATAATAACAACTTCCCAAATCAATTTCAAAATTGGTAACCAAGGACACTCCAGATTCAAGATCACAAAAGAATGATTTCCACACAACCCAACCTACAATGATAGGTACAAATGGGACTCCGATAAACCAAGATGCAAGTGTAATAATGCTTATGGTGTGCAACATGCTTTTTGTGTACAACTAATTATAGCATAACATCTAGATATGGTATAGTACAAGGTACAACTCACTAAAGCATATAGTACAAGTATATGAAGCACAAGCTATAATATATGTGATATGGATTCAACCTACCAACATAGTTTCTATTCATCAAATTTTTATTTTCATACACCAATCACTCACATAATTCATTTAAAATCCATATCTTCAGGTCCCATAATGTGACATGCCACTCATACACTTAGCCAAATTTAAGTAAATATTCAAGCGTCAAATTTAAAATTTCAACAGTGTTTTGAGGCACATGAGCATGGAGTTAATTTCTGATTTTTGAACACCAATTAGATGAAAATATTTTTTACAACTTTCATATTTAACACTAAGGTCAGATCTTAGGACAAATGGGCCATTTATTTTAATTAAGAGAAAACTATTCCGCACTTTACAGAGAAAAGTGCAGAATTTGGGCCTCTGTTGGCGATGATTTTGGGGCATCAATTCTGGAGCTATGGATCTGATATTTGGAGAGGTTTTAGTTTAAGGTGTCCCCTATAAGTTTTATGTTTTGTGCTAAGTCCAATTGTTTGGAACAAGTTGAAGATTTTAGCTAATTTTATAAAATAGGTTCAGTCAGCCTAAAAAGGTTCAGCAGAACCGGTTTTCAACAAAGAATGCTCAAGACCTTTGGGGGACCATCCGAGGGTATTTTGGACTGATTGTTGGTCAGTATCTAGTTTAATATATTAGCAACATTTTTTATGAAGATAGCTTTTGGATTTGTCTATTAAAAACATAAGTTTTTGGTTCCACAAAAACATGTGACAGAGAGCTCTGTCAGTTACTGAATCACAACAGTGACTTTGAGATGGGTTTTGACCTATCAAGATTTCATATTTTTGGCTCATTGTTGGTGGATCGTACGATAAACATGCTATCTATAAGTTTTATATTTTGACCTAAGCTCGGTTCTCACTCTAACCTAAGATTATTATGTCTGCAACTTAGAGTTGTCAAAATCTGACACTCTTTGATAAAAAGGGTGTATCTAGAGTTCTACTCAACGAAATCACTTTAAACCAATTTTGTATGATAGAGAACTTAAAAATCTAGGTTTGTATATAAAAATATCATTTAGATCATTTTTCTACAATTAGTTATGATAGTTTAAAGTTCATGATAGAAAGTTAATATTCCCAAAAAATTAGGTTATGTAGGGTTTCAGTGACTTAGATCCTGATGTGTTTAAATTTAATGTATTTTCTTTGCATGCATATAATGTATTCGTACATAACAAAGTTTCAGAGCCTATTCAATCCAATAAACTTAAAAACACTTATATGCAAACACATGTAACACTAGATCTCAAATGAACAGCCCCTATTCTATTCACACGACGCCTTTTTGAGTGAAATCTTGTTTCTTATTCTTAGGATTGTTTATAGAGATGGATTGAAAGTTATTTAATGGCAAAGGGTTTAAGGAATTTATTTGCTTGTTTAAAGACCTAAAAGTAGAGAATGGTTAGAGGACTTGGCATTAGTGTGTCTTTGGTCTCCAAAGACCTCCTATTCTTGGATCCTCCTTCTTCTTCTCCTTCTTTTTCTCTCAAGTCTCGAAGAATACTTCAACTACACTTAAAATCTGGTTCCTCACTCTCTCTTGGCCAATATACATTGAAGAGAAAGGGGGTGTTTAGTCTTTGTTTTATAGGAAAAGAGTTGGTGGGTTTAATTATGGATGTGTAAGTTTTTTTGAATTTTCTTGATTTTTTATTGGTTGCATGAGAGGTAGAATCTTTTTAAAAAAAAGTTTGTAAGAAAATTCAGATGGAAAAGTTGGCTATGGCAGGTTTGGGGAACAAAAATTTGACTTTGTATTAATTTTGGGATTTAAATTGTATTTTATTACCATTTTGTGCAAAAAAAACGTATAAAATATTAATTTTGTATATCTTTTTGGTATCCTAATCTACTAAAATCTATTATGTTAAAGTGTTTATAATTAATTTTGTCTTTTCATGAGTTATCATAATTTTTATAACAATTAATTAAATAGGTATAAGCTTTTAAGTAAATTTAAGCTAGTTTGATAAGAATTGATTTTTTAACTTATTTATTGTGTAGAAATTTTAAATAATGATTTGTTTGTTTTTGTTTGACCAATATTATTATATTATTATATATATTACTTGTATAAAAAGTTTTGGGTCATAATAATGCTTAATTTATACAATTATTTCTAATTTTTAAGTTTAAAGGTAAAAAGTAACTTTTTATGCACAATTCCTAAGGTGGCCAGCCATGCTAGGGTATTTTTGTTATTTTTGTTGTTATTTTGTCTTTTTTTATTTAATTATATCTAAATATCTGATTTTGGGTGTCAATATGTCAAAACTTGAATTTTTAAGACTTTTTGCTGTACTAGGGGCAAAAAGGTTATTTTATCCAAAATTTGAGAATTTTTAATTTCTAACTTTATATTTTATGTTATTTACTTAATTTAGGCTGTCATGAAAATTTTCTGAGTATTAGGATTTTACCTTTGAGTATTTGATCTTTTTTGGGTTTCCTAGCCGAATTAAGGTTTGAGGTTGAGTTAGGATTTTCATTATTCTAGCAATCTAAGGTTTTGTCAACTAACTTTCGCTAATGCTAGGGTTTGGGTTGGATCGTTACACTGGTCGTTACAAACTGGATTATTACAAGCAGGGTCCGGACCGAGTTGTTACAGGTGCACTCTTTTTGTAGGACTTCGGAGTTGTCAGATGCTTAATTCGTCTTCTTCGTTAAAAATATTCATCATTATGTGGAGGTATAATTTTTTATCCCTACAATCTGATGCCGTCTGTGGGAACGACAAAATTAAAATGAAGAAGTCGATCACGCCGATGAATTTATCAAGAAGTCTTCGATAATGGAAGAAATTACCAAACACCCATAATTCATCAAGAAGACTTCATGATGGAAGGACTAGCAACAAAAAAAACTCCACAAATAGTCCATCACAGCAAACCTAAGGATTTCACGTGGGAAGCAAAGGAACCGACGAGGAAAACAAGTTCGGCAAGAACGACGTTCGTGTTAAAAGATTTGGATCTACTCCGAAAAGCCAAGTAAAACATCATCTCATGATTTATATATGCATATGAACGGTGTTATCTCTTGTATATAGATCCTAGAAAAAAGACAAAATCATGGACAACAAAGCTTAATTCGATGTTTTAGAAGAAGCAACAAACAACAATTTAAAGTAAAAGAAAAAATCTTTAACCTTCTGTGACAAAAGGCGGGAGTCTCTTTTTAATAAAAATAAAAAATAAGAAATTTAGAGAAAAAATCAATGTTCCTGGGGTTTCTCTTTAAGGCAAACCCCAACACCAAAAAAAAAAGAGAGAGAGAGAGAGAGAGAAAGGAATCCTGAAGAAGAAAATGGACCGGATCTAAATATAAAAAATATGATTTTTCCTCTCTAAAAATCATCTTGGTACCTCCCTCTATATTTGCTTGGTTATGTTAAAAGCATTTGGGATTGGTATAAAAAAATAAAAATATAAAAAGTAAAAAATAGTCAAAAAACGAAAAAGAAAGGATTTGGGCATCTCTCAAGCTAAATATGAAAAAACACTCACAAGAAAACTAAAAAGTACTAGTGGGGTTTTAATTCTTGTGTTGAAGAAGAAAACTAGAAAGTTCACAATCACATAGAATGTTCGGAGTTTGGCGCAGCCTGTGCACTTATCAAAACTAGATTATTACAAACTACATGTAATAAATGCTTTTTTATTTATCAACACATTAAAAAAGGGGTCAAAAAGTAAGTTACTGAGCGAATGTAGAATCCTAATTCATAATGGAAGTCTTAATAGGCTAGTATAGATATATTTCCCTTAGGGGGTTCGGTGGTTTTACAGATTATAGAATTGGAGAATCAGTTTTTCATATCACAAAGATATTGAAATAGTGTAACAATGAGCACTCTGCTGAGAAAAAAACTTTGAAAAAATAGCCCACTTTTGTGCATAGATCAGACGTCAAACGAAGTTTAATCGTCGTAAAATTTTAGGGACATACTCTCGGCATATGATTCTTGTTATACAACGATATCGATTGTCAATTGGTGAAATCTAAACATGATTTATTTATTCGGTCGGAATCTACTTTACGGTAAAGAATATTAATTATTTTGTCATTTCGAGAATATTATTCTTGATGTTGTCGTCATCTGGATATGCCTAGAAAGTCAATTTTGTAAATTCATTATTTTGACATAGTGAAAATTTAGAATCGGACTTCGGACCCGTTGTTTTTTTTCTTAGGGGTTTTTCACGAGAAAATCGGCGTTTTGCAGTTTCTTTGATTATCATTATTCATTTATTATGCTATTTTTGATCTTATTTAATCAAGCATAGAAAGAAAAAAAAATTATTCAGGATGGTTTTGGTTTCCGACAAAACTCTTTTTTCAGTTCCTATGAAATTGGGGCTGATTGAACTGCTTCCATAGAGACGTTGATGAATCATTTGGAGGAAACAGTCCTTAACCATGTGAAGTGTGCTAGACTTGTACGACGTCTAGACATTGTTGAAATTAAATACATTGTGCTTTTCACCCTAAAAAAGGGACTTCAAGGACATTTATGTTGTTTTTTAGTTGATGGAGTCAGATCTTCACCAAGTCATTAAGACCAATGATGACTTGACCCTGGAGCACTATCAATTTTTTCTTTTATCAGTTATTACGTGCTTTGAAATATATTCACAAAGCAAATGTCAGTCATCGGGATTTAAAACCAAAGAATATCCTTACAAATGCTAATTGGGTTGGCAAGAGTTGCATTCAATGATACACCTTCAACAATATTTTGGACAAATTATGTTACTACGAGATGGTATCGAGCTCTAGAGTTGTGTGGATCATTTTTCTCAAAGGAATCATACCTTCTCAACAGTTCCTACAAACAAAAGGGACAAGGTTTTTTGATCTATTGAAGTCTCTAAAGAGTTGGAAAGATAGCAAATTGATTAATTAGACACATTCAATTGAAGCTGTAACAAGGGGTGAACGAGCCTTCCGACCTTCCGACCTTCCGAGGTCAACGAATAATCCAAGTTCAAAGCCAATGTACAAGCTCACCCGGTTCGGCTAAAAGCTATGGGGTGAAAGACTATTCGACCTTTCGAGGTTGACGAATAATTTGACTTTAAAGCCAATGTACATGCCTACCCGATTCGACTAAAAGCTTTGGGGGTGAATGATTATCCGACCTTCCGAGGTCGACGAATAATCCGACTTCAAAGCCGATGTACAAGTTCATCTAGTTGGTTTAAAAGCTATGGAGGTGAATGACTATCCGACCTTCCGAGGTCAACGAATAATCTGGCTTCAAAGCCGATGTACAAGTTTACTCAGTTCGATTAAAAGTTATGGGGGTGAATGACTATCTAACCTTTCGAGGTCGACGAATAATCCGACTTCAAAGCCTTATCCAACCTTCCAAGGTTGACGAATAATCCGGCTTCAAAGCCGATGTACAAGTTCACCTGGTTCGGTTAAAAGCTATGGGGTTGAATGACTATCCAACCTTTTGAGGTTGACAAATAATCCGACTTTAAAGCCAATGTATTAGTTCACCCGATTCAGTTAAAAGCTATAGGGATGAATGACTATTCGACGTTCCGGGGTTAACGAATAATTTGGCTTCAATGCCAATGTACAAACTCATCTGGTTCAACTAAAAGCTATGGAATGAGTGACTATCCGATCTTCCGAGGTCGACGAATAATCCAACTTCAATGCTGATGTACAAGCTTACCTGGTTCGGCTAAAATAAGCAGGAGATAAATAACTCCTAAGTGTTAAAGGCAAGCTCCTTTTTAACTTATGACGAATAAATACAAATGTCGAAATACAATAGTCACCTTCAGGTAGACAAAAGTTACCTCCAAATTAATAAAAAAAAAAATTGCCATGAGAAATTCTCCCACAGCCACAAAGAGTGTCGAATAAATAAAAACTTCAACTCCTTTTTACTACGATCAAAGCAAATAAAAGCTGGGTGCAATTAGAGGAGATAAATTTCCAATAAAGATAAAATCATATTTTCTTAAAGTGATAAAATCGTATATTTAAATATAGGGATAAAAATTCCTTAAAGAGATAAGATAATATCAAAAGATGTGATATGAATAGATTTTCTATTAAAAGGATAATTACAAACGATAATTAGAATTCTGGATGAAAAAGAACTCTTATTCTATAAATAAAAATTGAACCATACGGGTAAAGCGACTCAATCATATGTTTATACAAATACGATATTATTTTTTACCATGATTATGGTTAACTTAAGCATTGGAGTGCCTCTGGCCAGTCACTATCAGTCGGGATGCTAACGGTGCTCTATTTTTGTAGAATTTCAGAGTTCTTAGAGGTTTTATTCGTCTTCTTCGTTGAAAATATTCATCATTATGTGGAAGTATGATTTTTTACCCATACAATATATGTATATATATATATATATATATATAGCTTGCTTGGAGAAAATTAAGGAAATTGATTCTAAAAAATTAATAAAAGGCACAAACTAAAATTAATTTTTTTTTGGTCATTAACTGTGACATAAAAGAGAAAAAAAATTACATATTTACAAAGGGTACAACCCCAGGCCTTACAAACCCATGGCAAAGAAAATATCAGACCAAAACCCAAAGGATCAAACCAAACCCGGCTTTAAGCTAAACCGGAACCAAAATAAAGGAAAAACAAAAGGCAAGGAGCGAAGCCCCGACCATAACTAAAAAGAGGTGGAGAGAAGACACCACCAAACAACACAAACAATAAAGTTACAAATATTAAATAAAACCAACATGAGCAAACTAAAAGGAAAGCCCTACGCCAAAGGCAGCACAACCTGCCACAAACCGAGCCTAACATCAGGACATAGGGTCGGAGCAACGAGGCCTTTGAGATAGCCCCAGCCGGGGAACATCACAACTGATTGTGAGTGAAGATACTACCACATCACAAGACAAGAACTAAAGAACAGTAACAACAATCCGCCAAATAATAGCCAAGGGAACAGAAAATAAACAGAAAAAAAGAAAACAGAGAAAAAAAAGTCAAAAGCTATGAGCAACCCTCATAGCTAGGAAAACTGCACAAAATCGAGGCAAGATAAGACAGTGGAGCGCAGCAAAATATCCAACCAACCAAGGCATCTACTTACTGGAAAAAAGCCAGGGGCCGGGATCACAAAGCAATAACAATAGCAGCTTCTGCAAGTCATTTGGCTGCCACTCGAGATTTTTTCCTATGAGAAACAGTCCACACACTAGACCTGGCTAGAACAAGAAACAACCAGTGAAGACAATAAAACAATCCAGCCATCCAACAGAGAGCAAAGCAGAAAAACTCAACACTCCAAGAAGAGGGGACAAAACTCTCAAAGTTTAAACTTAAACTCCAAAAAAAGGAAGAACAAATCTCAACATTGTATAACTCAAAATTCCAAAAAAGGAGATAAATCTCACAGGAGCTGCACTGGAAATGAAGCTGCACAAGGAAACAAACAATAGTTCAAATAAATTTGAAAAGCCTCCCTGCTCTCACTCAGATATATGAATGGTGTATCACTCAACACTGGAAAGAACTGAAAGAGAAATCCAAAGCTCACAGCTCCTTGGAGACTCCAAAGCAGTCTACACATAATCAAACTATAAGTGATAACAAAATGTACCCATACTACCATTGGTTTTCCATGTAGCCAGGAAACACATAAGGCTCATGCCACTCAGTAACTGTACCAAAAAAGAGAGTCAGTCGTAACGGTCAAAAATGTTATTTAAAAGACTCCATTCCGCTTGAATAGCCAAATTAGGAGTAGAGAGAGGAATGTTGAGTCTGGTGGAGCATCTCCCCCGAATAGGATCACAAATCTCCTTAAAATTAAAACTCCATTCATGCTTTAAATCCCTAAACTTGCGAGAATTACGCTCTTTCTAGATACAGTAAATCGACGCAGACAAAGCTAACTTCCTAATCATCGATGTTAGAGACTGACCCCTGGCACTCGAGGCAAACCTGGTCCACCAATCATCCCAGGAGGACTCCGACCAATCTAGCCCACACTTCCCAAGGATCCCTGACCAGACTTGGCGAGAGAAGGGACAATTAAAGAAGAGGTGATCATAGGTTTCCAAGCTACAAGAGCAAAGACTACACTGGAAGTTACAGGTTAGGCAGAACATCCTATGCTTATCCCCAGTATTAAGATGACCTCTTACCGCAATCCAAAGAATAAAACTTACCCTCGGGATATGATTCTTAAACTAAACCAAATTGCACCAAACAGGACGAGTCTTATGAACACAGATCTCATCCCACAAGGCCCCAATGATAAATTTACAATTATTAAGAAGCCAACGAATGCTATCTTTCTTTGTCGCATCGGGGGAGAGGTTAACCTCCCGAGCCAGCTCAATTAAATCCATCGAAACAGCCGACGGCTATTTCCAGGTATTTCCATCAACAATGACATTCACTCTAGCCATCCGGTCTAAACTGGAATCATAAACAATTCTAGGGCCCCTTTCTTCAATAATGAGGCCCCACGGATGCCAAGGGTCCAGCCACAAGAACGTGTTGTCCCCATTACCAATCTCATATTTCATGTAACGCTTGATGAGAGGTTTAAGATGAAGTAGCTTCCTCCAGCACCATGAGGCAGATTGAGGAATTTTAACCGACCAGAAGGATTCGCTCTTAAGAATATTAGATTTGATCCACATACACCAAAGAGAGATGGACCCCCTACAAAGAGGAACCAGATGTGCTTAGCCACCACAGCCTTGTTGCAGACAATGATGGATTTGATCCCTAGACCCCCTTCTTTCTTAGGGTTGCAAATCTCTTCCCACGAGACCTTAGCCCCAGATGATTTCATATAAGTACCACTCCACAAAAAAGCTCGCATCAGGCTTTCAACTTCCCGGAGGACTTTTTTTGGAAGAATAAACAGAGAAGACCAGTAGACTTGCATAGAGAACAGGATGGAGCTGATTAGTTGTAACCTGCCCGCATAAGAAAGAAATTTACTGGTCCAAACCTGAATGCGCTTAGCAATCTTGTCAATAAGAGGTCACTCATGGAATGTTAGAGGATAGAATAGTTCTCTGAAACAAAATGAGCTTAGGTGTTTTGTTAGAAAAGTGCAGGCTAAGATTTTTGCTATAAATGAAACTCGGGTTAAGAGAGATAACTCCCAGCCTATTTTTGAAAAATGTTTCCCTGGTTGGTGTATATGACCCATAATTACGATTTTGGGGCTCTAGATAGGATTTGGGTATGTTGGGACCCGATTTTTGTTAAGGTTCGTGTGCTAGGCTATCTTAATGTACCATAAAAAATGTACTTACTTGCCCTATCAGCTCTTTTCAAAATAATAATTTTATTGTTGTGAGTTTGTAATGCTCAAGGTCATCTCAATGAAGAAGCATACAGTAGATGAAAAAGAGCTATAAAACCTACTGTCTGCAAATCAATGTCAAAATGGTATATTTGGGATATAAAAAAATAAGACGTTGACATAAGTGATTTTCGTTAGTGATTTTAACAGTGTTGGTACAGAAGGGTTGATTTGATACTAACAACTAAAGTAGAAGGGATGTCACTGTAATTTTAAGAACCTGAGGGGAACTAGTTTTATTTTCAATTAACCCCAAGAAAAGAATCAGGGTTTTAATGGTGCATTCAATTACAAAGAAACTGATGTTATTGGCCTAAGAACAGCTCTCAAGTGGTTTGATATTCTATTTTTTTTCAAAGATTTTTCCTTTAAATTTTTGTTCTAACTAATGCCATATAACAAGTTTTGAATCACATTTCATTTTTTTCTTGGAAAAGAAAAATAATTTTGAAAATAATACATATTCCATCGTTACATCTATCAAAGCCTTTTTATTTATTTCTTTTTTCACTTCCCCTTCAAAGTAAACTAATAAAGAAACCTAGGCTATATATCTTGCACCAGAGCTAACGAGAAACAGCAAGGCAACTATGGGCTATCTTAATGTCCCGTAAAAAATGCACTTACTTGCCCGCTCAGCTCTTTTCAAAACAATAATTTTATTGTTGTGAGTTTGTAATACTCAAGGTCATCTCAATGGAGAAGCATACAGTAGATGAAAAAGTGCTATAAAACCTATTGTGTGCAAATCAATGTCAAAATGGTATATTTAGGATATAAAAAAATAAGACGTTGACATAAGTAATTTTCGTTAGTGATTTTAACACTGTTGGTATAGAAGGGTTGATTTGCTACTAACAACTAAAGCAGAAGGAATGTCACTTTAATTTTAAGAACTTGAGGGGAACTAGTTTTATTTTCAATTAACCCCAAGGATTGTCAATGTAATTTATCTTAAATTTTAATACATTAATAACAAAACTTAATTGTAAAGACCAGAATTTTGAATATCTGAAGTAAGAAAAGAAATGAGATGTAAATTCAAGTTAAAAAGTTCATGTTAAAAACTTGAATAAGTTCAAGGAAAATTTAGTGAGCCCAATTGCTCTGTTTTGTACCAACCTAGCAGATTAACTTTTAAGCCCAAATATAATAAGAATTTGCCCCATTGCACATTCAAAATAATTGCAAGAAAAAGAATTGGCCCAAGTTTTTAAGCTCTAAGATTTTAAATTTTTTGCCCAAGCCTTAAATAGAGCCCATAAATCTTTCAACGAAGCTTCGGCTCAAAGCAAAACAATAATAATTGTTAGTATTCAAAATAATAATTAAATGAAGTAATATATATACATATTTGACCGGTCAAATGGTGGAGAAAATTTCATGTAACTATTTTTAATGCCTTTTAATTAAAAAGAAATTAAAAAATAAAATCCCCAAAAAATAATCATTTGTGCTTAAGACTTTTCCTCGAAAGAGACCAAAACAAGTCCTTAGCTATAAACTTGGCCACCAAGTACGGAATCTCATATATTGAAAAAAGCCCCAAAATCATCATTAAGCCTTTAAGGCCTTATCTCCCAGTAAATCACAAATAAGCCCCAAGTCAAACTTAGCCATAAAGATTAATCTCTCTGACTAACTAATTTGCTTTCATCTTATTTGACTAGGAACAAATTGGATCAATTAGAAGTTAGCCAATCTTGAGAAGAAGAAGAAGAAGAAGAAGAAGAAGAAGAAGATTCTAAAGCTAAGTGGTTAAATCCAGATATTGCTCCAATAGGGATTGGAAAGCTAAATAAATGGTTAAATCCAGATATTGCTCTAATAGGGAATATTACTCCAATAGGGATTGGAAAGCTAAATAAGTGGTTAAATCTAGATATTGCTCCAATAGGGATTGGAAAGCTAAATCACAATTATCTACGACCAAAATAACGCTCTGATTCTTTGATCAAGAGATTTGACCAAAATAACGCTCTGATTCTTTGATCAAGAGATTTGTTTGTTTTGTTTATGAAACTTAAGACAAAAAATAAATATTGCTGAAAGTAAAGATTTGACTTGGATGAGAGAAGAAGATTCTAGGGTTTTGAATCTATCCTAGCCAAATTATTTAAATTAGTGAAGATTCCGTTACTTTTACACAACTCAATTTAATTTAGCACTGGCTACTAACCTGACACGGATGATCAAGAAGGTAAAGTTCTATCCAAACCTGGCATAACCTATCTGGATTAGCATGAATTATTCGTGTAAAACCCGGCACGATTCGTCTTATCTTAGCATAACTTATCTCACACTTGGATTAAAACACAAGGTTAGAATAGTTGCATGATCGTGCATTCACAATCATAGAAAATAAAAACGAAAACTAAAATAAAACTTCAAAGTTCATTGATAAAAAAAACTCAATGTCTAAAATCAAACAACGAAGTTGAAGATGTATTAAAAGAAACAAGAAATCAAAACTACATCTAAACATCGACTAGGGTGAAAACTATAACAGATGTGAAGGTGAAGAGAGAGGGAGAGAATGAGAAGAAACTTTTTGTATATTTCATTTTTTTGTTGTTAACCTTTTACATTGAAGTATATTTATACAACCGCTCTTTCAATCTAACCGATTAACCAATATTATAACTAACAGACCACCACTAATCCAGCTGTAATACAACTGTCCTAACCACCAAATCAGAACCTCATTTACACACCCTTGCAAACTGATGGTGGATTAAGCACCAGGAGTTTGGATTTTAACAACTTGAACCGAGCTACCGAAAGTGGTTTTGTAAAGACATTAGCCACCTGATCGATAGAACTGATATGTCTAACTTCCAATTGTTTGCAAACAACTCTTTCACGAATAAAATGGTAATCCACCTCCACGTGTTTGGTTCTAGCATGAAAAACAAGATTAGAGGCTAAAGCAATTGCAGAAATGTTGTCACAACAGAGAAGTGGAACCGAGGGAAGAGGCAGATGAAGATCATTAAACAGCTACCCTAACCACATGATCTCAGCAGCAGTGCTAGAAAGAGACTTGTCCTCAACTTCAGTAGACAATCGTGCAATCGTCTGCTGCTTTTTGGCAAACTAAGAAATCAGATTGTTTCCCTTAAAAACACAAAACCCACCAGTTGATTTGCGATCAACATGATCACCAGCCCAATCAGCATCAGAGAAAGTAGTAAGAGCTAGAGTTTCTTTGGTAAAATAGAGACCTTGACCTAATGAGCCCATGATATATCGTAAGATATATTTAACAGCAACAAAATGACTATGTCATGGAGCATGCATATGCTGACAAACGACGTTAACAACATAAGAGAGCTCTAGTATAGTTAACGTAAGATATTGTATTGATCCAACAAAGGACCTATAAAATTCTAGATTTTCAAAGAAAGGGTCATCAACTACAGTTGAAGATTTTAAGGGAGAGGGAGATGCACAAGGAGTGCATTCAGTTATACCAGCTTTTGTTAACAAATCTAAAGTATATTTCGACTGAGAGACGACAAAACCAGAGGAAGTAGGAATGATTTCAATTCCATAAAAAAAATGCAGACGTTCTAAATCTTTCATAGCGAAGGCCGCACTCGTGTTGACAATAAGAGTAGAAATAAGTTGGGAGTTGGATCCAGTAACTAAAATATCATCACGTATACTAAAACACAAACAATATTTGGACCACTTTTGAGAGTGAAAAGAGAGGTGTCTGCCAAGCTATTAGTAGAGCCTTATTGAAGCAAAAAAGAAGAGAACATTGCATACCAACCTCGAGGTGTTTGGTGAAGACCATATAAAGCTTTATTAAGTTTGCACACACGTGTTGGAAAATCAGGATGAATGAACCTTGGAGGTTGTTTCAAGTAAACATCCTCTTCAATACAACTATGTAAAAAGGCATTAGAGACATCAAGTTGGCAAATGGGCCAGGCATGGTGCAAAGTTAAGGACAAAACAACACGAACAGTGGGCTGCTTAATAATAGGACTAAATATTTCAAAATAATCAACTCCTTCAGTTTGTTGATTACCAAGAGATTCTAATCTAGCTTTACACCGAGCCATAGAACTATCAGAATGTTGCTTAAATTTGAAAATCCATTTTCAACTATTGGAACAATACTAGATGGTGGAGGGACTAAAGTTCAAATACCTTGTGTGATGAGAGCATCGAATTCAGCAGACATAGCTTGCCGCCATTTAGAAAATTTATTTGCTTTAGTATAGTTTTTAGGTTCGGGAATAGATGAACTCAAAGAGGAAGAAAACAATGTAAGAGGGGCTTTGGGCTTAAAAACACCTACTTTAGACCTTGTGATCATAGGATGGGAAACATAAGGTATGGGTGTCGTAGTGGATGAGTGTGCTTTAGTAGATGGGTGCGCTTCAGTAGATGGGTGTGCTACAATGAATGGAGTTAGTGTTGTAGTGGTTGGAGCTGCAGTGCTTGGTGATGCAATGAGTGGTGTTGGTGTGGGAGCAGTAGGTTAGTAGCAGGTAGTGGTGAGGTAGAGTGTAAAGAACGAGTAGACGTGGGAATAGATTAAGACGGAACCACAAAATGTGGAGTAGCAGCACAGGGAGGAGGATGAGTAAAATTAAGAGTCATAAGAGAAGGATAAGAAAAATTAAACTCAACAAATTTGACATGTCAAGAAATGTGAGTTTTATTTGCTAAAGGATCAAAACACCCATATCCTTTGGAATGGGGACAATAACTAAGAAAGACATAAGGTTTTGCGCGTAATTTATGAGAAGTATATGGACGTAGCCATGGGAAACATAAACAACCAAATGGTTTGAGGAAATTATAATCTAGTTGTTTATTGAATAAGAGTTGAAAATAAACTTGAAATTTGAGAGAGGAAAGCGGCAACCTATTTATTAAGAACACAACTGTATTCAATGCTTCTAACCAAAATGATATAAGGAGACAAGCTTGTTGAAGAAGGGTAATAGTGATTTCGATTAAATATTGATGTTTGTGCTTTGCTATGCCATTTTGTTTAGGGGTATAAGGACAAGAAGTTTCATGAATAATACCAAACTGATAAAATAAACAAGATATGGCTTTATTAATGAATTCACCTCCATTATCTATTCGGAATGTTTTGATAGAACATGAAAATTGTGTGGCAACATAGGCTTGAAAATTTTTGACAACTGAGGAAACATCAGACTTGTGAAACAAAGGAAACAACCAAGTAATACTGGTAACTACTAAAGGAAGGGACATGAAATGGTCCCCAAACATCCATGTGTACTAACTGAAATGGAGTAGTATTTTGTGATACAGAGGTGGAGAAAGGAAGCTTATGTGATTTGGCGATATTACAAGGATAACAGGTGAATGCAGTTGAATTACACACTAGCAGATTGTACTATTTTATTAGAGATGGAAACATTGTAGAGTCGGGATGGCTATGCCTTTGATGCCACAGCTGTGCAATGGAAGAAGTGTTAAGCAAAGCCTGAGAAGCCATGATTCGATCAGTAAATGGAAAAAGAGGACAAAGAGCCTACTTGCAAGGTCCTCGAAGAAGAATCTAGTTGGTAGCTCAGTCATGAATGAGAAAACCAATAGAGTCAAAACTTATTTGACAATTGTTGTTAGGTGCGAACTGAAAACTGATATGAGATTATGAGACATTAAAGGATCATGTAAAATTTTTTAGAGGGCAAAAAATGATGTGGAGTAGGTAAGACACCTTTACCATAATTAGAAATGAGAAGGCAATTGTCGTTACCAACCATCACAGTATCAGTCCCCATATACGGTTGAGAAGATGACAAGTCAGTGAGATTGTAGGTAACATGTGTGGTAGCCTCGGAGTCAAGATAGCAAGTAGAAGAAGATTGAAATTGAGGTTCTGGATAGGGCTGATTGTGTGAAAAAAGAGAGTAATGTGGAGAAAAATTGGTGTTGACCATATAAGCTTGTGGAGAGAAAATTGTAGGTTTAGGGGAAGAATTAGTTGAAGATGGAAATTGATAGCCTAGATTCAGTCGGTGAAAATAATTGATAGCTGTATGATTTGTTTTGCCACAGATTTGACAAGTTGACGTGTTGGAATTGAAATTATGAAATTGACCTTCTCGAGACACTCGACCCCTTCTGTTCTTGGTGAAGCCTCTGCCTCTACTAAACTGTGGGACAAAAGGAAATTGTGTAGTTGAAGGACGATAAATTGATTGATGTGTTGCAACAAAAGCAGAAGTGTAGTCAGGAGCACTAGGTTGATCGTGTATGATATGCAAATCTTCTACAAGAAGCAACGGAGCTAGCTCTGGAAAAGTGATTGATTCAGATCGCGCTAGTATTGTAGTTTTGAATGAATTGAATTCAATAGATAATCCATTGAGAGTGTGGAAGACGATATCTTCATCATCGACTGTGGAACCAGAAGCAATTAATTTTTGAGTGATTTCTTTAACTTGATCCAAATAGAGTTCAATCAATGTTGTTTTCTTCAAGTGAAACAACTTACGCTTCAGATCATGTATATGTGACCTAGTCAGAACACTGAACTTTGTCGCTAAAGTAGATTAGACTTGATGTGCACGACGAATGCTGATAACATGAGTTAACACTGAAGATGACATAGTAGCGGTGATACATGACAAAAGCATTTTATCAATCTTTTGCCACATCATAGCTTCTGGATTTGGAATTTGACTCCCAGATGAATCAATAGTATGTAACAGAGGACACAGTAATGATCCATCGACATATTGAAGTAAAGAGTTTGCTCCTTACGCATTCTCGATTTGATTTTTCCAAACCAAATAGTTTGTAGAATTAAGTTTAACATTGATAAATGACTAAAAATTAGCAATAAGGAATGTGAGAGATGAAGGAAGCGGTACGTTTGATGTAGATGCGGAGAAGCACGAGGTTGCTATAATATCTAGATTGGATGTTGATGTGGTGTTTGCCATTAACGAAACAAAGAAGAAAAAACTTTAGACTTCTAGGAACTCTGCAAGACTTCCGTCGAAGAGCTCTGATACCATGAAAACTATAACAGATATGAAGGTGAAGAGAGAGAGAGAGAGAGAGAGAGAGAATAAACTTTCTTTGTATTTCATTTTTCTGTTGTTAACCTTTTACACTGAAATATATTTATACAATTGCCCTTTCAATCTAACTGACTAACCAATATTATAACTAACAGACTACCACTAATGCAGCTGTTATACAGTTGTCCTAACTACCTAATTAGAACCTCATTTACATAGGGTTTCATCTAACCCTAAGATGAAGAGCTTAATCGCTTATGTTGCAGCTACAGTCCATGCAAATTTGATGAAGAATGGAATCCCGAGCCTCCATCTTCCCCTTCTAATCACTTCCCGAGCCTCAGTCGCCACCTTTTGCACATCCTTGAACCTTCAAATCAATGATCATCACTTCTATCTCGTAGCAACCTTTTTATAGTGAAGCTATGCTCTAGGGTTTTAAAGTTTCGCGCAGCTTAATTCACGTGCCCATTCGAACGCCTTTTTAGACACAATCTTTTTGTGTAAATCTGTTCGGACGCCCGTATGGACGAAATGTTTCTGGTTAAGAATGTCTAGATGCCCATTCGGACACAAATGTTTTGTCTCAAACCATCTGGACGCTCTGGTTCCATCCAGACGAAAATTGCTTGAATGCCTCATGATTTCCTTTACTCACTTTTTAACCTGTTTTAGCTCATTTCACCACCTTTTGCCTCTTCTAATGTTAACATGAAAACACTTATAAAACATGTTAGTAAACATCCATTCGAGGTTTAGCTAATGTAATTCGTAGGATATAATCGGCACTTTTGCGCTTCGATCACTAAGTTTAATTTTTCAATTTCAAGACTTAGAGTGATTAAGTAAGAAAATCTTATAACCTTTGTCTTCTCTCACTCAACATTCTCTTCTCATATTTAATATTCAAAGATCTCAAACCAAGAATAACAAAGGAAGCCATGTTTGGATCAATAATTTAGAAACCTAGAATCTTATAGTTGAACCTTAAACCTTTTGTGTTAGTTGTGTTATTCATTTTGTTTGAAATTGATGAGCCATATTTAAAGTGTATTATAGTATTTTTGTGCTCGAATGTTTAGGTTTCGACATAAAAAGAAGGAAGAAAACCTAGTTTAATCTTTTAACCATTTGCAACAATTTTTCCCTACAGTGAAACACTACTTTCAATATTTTTAATAAATTCTGAAAACATTGTATTGAAGCAAAGTTTTCAACCAGAGTTAAATATAGATGTTAAATTTCAAATAAAACTTATTTGAAATGTTTTGACCAGATAGATTTTAAGAAAATTCTTTTCTTTTAAACTTGTGCAATTTTTGACACGACTCTATTACATGGGGTAGAACCTTATTTCTGAGTCACTTCATGAAAATGGCATCTTCACTACCAATGTTCCTAACTTGCATTTTTAGTGATATAGAAAGTTTCCTAAAACTTGAATACCGTTTGCTAAGTAAAAACTATTTTAGAATAAAGTAGATAGAATCTGGAGCTGTAGGCATATTTGACACATTTTTTGTACTCATCAAAACTGTTGTTTATGCTCTGATTTTGACAAAGTATTCTTCATAAAAAAGTTAGGTAATGCCCTAATTTAGTTGTTGTCCAGTTTTCAAACATTTTGAAGTTATTTTACTATTTATTCAGTAATTTTATTGTTAGAAAACTTAGGATTGATATACTGAAAATCATATTTTTAGTATTTAATTTAATTTTAATAAAATTAATTTTTTATTTTATGAGAATCTTTATGAGCAATGTATATATATCATTTCTTTGCTATGTATGGATGTCTAATATTCTATATAGTATTTAATTTGGTGTGTATAGTACGGCTTACACACAGAAGACCAGATTTTAGGTTATTACAGAATATAAGTTTTATATTCACAGTTTAGATAGAAATGGAGATACCATCGGTACGACTATGGTACAAAGTTTTAGTAGGCCTGTCTTGGTTATGAAAAATAAATAATAGTTTCGTTTATTATTTCGACTCTCTATGGTAGTACACTTTGTGTGTATTGAACGGGACATTTGGAGTAACTAATTTTATACTGACTATATAAATTAATTTACACCCAAGGTTATTATAATTAGTACTTATCCTCTTAATCCTAAAATAATTATTGATTTGCATATATTTAATATTCGTTGTTTACATGATTGATATATCATATTTTGTCTTTCAAGACAAAAGATATTGGAGTTCTGTCGGTACAAGTTCTTGATAGTTCGTAGCCCACATTACGTTCGAAGATCGTATAAGAGAATACAGTAGAAGATTTGATAGGAGTTTCAACTCGGAATCAAATCGTGGTTGAAGAATCGATCGACAAAAGATATTTTTCTAAATTAACTTTGGTTAAACGGGTTTTATTTTGATCGTTCGTCGTCAAAAGTTTTATCTGGAGCCCGTTTCGGTGTTTGCTCGTTCAGTTAATTTTTTACTGTTAATCGTTTACAAAAAATAATGATCTTGACAGTTTTACCTTAAACAAATTGGTATCAGAGCCGTTTTGTTTTTTGTTTACGATTATCGGGGTCATGTAGTTTTAAAACTGTTGTTAACTTTGTTTTGCAGGCGTTCTAAATTCCGATTTTATGATCATCCTTTACTTTTATGTTTGATTGAATGCGTGGATGATGATTATTTTTTTTAAACCACAAGAGTTGATCGTGGTAGATTGATTGTGAATTCTACGAAGGTATAGGATTAATATAAAAATTATTTTTTGATTTTTAATTTTTTTTAATTTTATGTTATAAAAAAAAATAAATAAAAAAGAACGAAGAACACTGAAAAGATCATCAAGCGGTGGCGCTGGAAACAAATTGGAATTCAAGACAGTTTTTTCAAAACAAAAGCAGTGCTATTCCCAAAATAGCAAGAACAGTGGCTCAAGGCACAACAAAAAGCCGGTAGTTTCCAAGCAACAGCTTGCGGCTCCAGCGGTTTTTTCCCAAAATAAGCACTGCTGTTTTCAACAAAACAGCCGGTATCCAAGCAACAGTGTTATTAGGCGTCAAACGCAGAACACTGATTATAGCACAGTAGCGCTGAAAAGATGAGGCACCCGTTTTCCAAATAGGCAGAGCAGTTTCCAAAAATAGCACTGCCAAACGCAGCCTTAGGCTGCGGCAGCACTGTTTCGGTGCAGCAAGGAATCCCAGGTACTTTCTCAGGTTGTTTTGGAGCAGCAAGCAGCGCAAATCCCGGCGAATTTTCTGCACAATCAAGGCACAATTTCCCAAGCTATCACAGCAGCAGCAGTTTTCAAAATAGAAAAACTATTTTAGCAGTTTATTTCAGCAATTCAGCAAGCCCAAACAACACTTTGTTCCAATTGTGCACAGCAGGTGAAGTTTCCAAGGCAGCGTTTGGCTGCTGGTTTCTCAATTACAGGCGGCTAAAGCAATTTTTTCAAACAACGCTATAAGCAGCGTCCCAATATGCTGAAGCTATTTCGGCATTCCAGGCAGCGCAAAAGGCGTGCAGCGGTTTTTAAGGGCTGTTTGGTTGACTACAGGATAGAATCAAGATATCTTGATGCAATCAGGATACAAGAAGTTTATTTAAAACAGGAGACTAAAACTATTTAGAGTTTCAATTCGATCATAAAATTGAGATATATATCCTCAAATTTTTTTATATTAAGTACGTGGATGATATATATTGGTTTTATTTATCCTGTTAATTTAATTAATTCGAATATTCGGTTTTAATTAAAATATTTTGTAATGAAAAATAAAATTAAGTTTTTTTAATTAATTAATTTTAATTAAATAAAAAAACTTTAGATATTTTATTTTTTTACAAAATATCACGTTTAAGACAATTTTTTTTAAAAAATCGAATATTTAGAAAAAATGTGAGAATTAATTTAGGATTTTGTATTAATTAAATAAAAAAATATTTAATCAAAATAAATTATTATTTTTTAAAAAATGTGGGACGATAAATAAAATAAATAAATACCTTTAATCACTACCTTAACTGAAAACCTAAGGAAAAACTGTACATTTATTAAATTTTATTTGTTACGTATTTAAACACGAAAATGTGGTTCGATAAACCAGAATATTTGGAATCGTGAACACGAAAAGATGTTTGATTTTTTCAGGTCGTGTGGCTTTCGAAATTAATAAATTTATTTTAATTAAATAAATTTTTATAACCCTCAAAATGTTTTAAAAATTTAAGTGGGAGAGAAAATTTATTCACAGATAAATCCTGCGGTCTCCATCACCAATTTGTAGGCGATGCAATTAAACCCTGCGTGCTGATAGTAAGGCCTTCCTCCCCATCGGACAGATTAATTGCGGTATCGTCAGTACAAACTTTCTTTAGGGATAATTCTGGATAATTGTTAGTATGGATCACTTCTTCATCGGAAGGGTTCATTACAAAATGATTGATTTAAAATTAGGTGATGGTTAACACTTAGCTATATATAATAGTATTCTCTCTATCTAAGTCACTACTATTATATACTAGACCGAAATTATATCAGTTATTTAATTTTACTTGGCATGGTCAGTTGCCTAAATAGTAAAATTAAAAGAAATTGGTCTGTCTGGTTTTATGAAAAATAGTAGACGTCCACCCATCGTGGCATGCTATTCTCAGGTTACCAGACTGCTGGCGAGTTAATTTTAAAATGGTATAGGGAACCAAATTAAAATAAATTTAAAATTTTGCTTATCATAATTAACGGTATTTTAATTATGTGATTCTCAGGATTAAAATAGATTTCAACCTACTCGCTTCAATACTAAAAGAAAACAAACTTATGGACCAAATTTTGTTGACTAGAAATGTAATTTGGATATAGCTTTAACCACAAATGGTATTCCTTTAATACTAAGAAATGTGTCTGTTTCAGGAAAAAAAATTTTCTCGGGGCCGAAAGGCATAAAGAAGAAAAATGTTCAGAAGTAGGGAGACAGTTTCTAGGGTAGTTAGTGGGCCACAGATTGGTGTGAAAAAGTCAAAAGGCAGATGTTTTTACTACAACCAGACCCAACACTGAAAAAAGCTATGTCCAGTATTTCTCAGAAAACAGAACAAATAGGGTAATTTCTGTTCACTGGTTATGGAAACATGTTTAGCGGTGTTATCTACCAGTACCTGGTGTGTAGATACGGGAGCCGTTAATCATGTCTGCAATTCATTGCAAGGGTTTCAAAAAATTCGACAACCTAGTGATGGGGAGATTTACCTGCATATGGACAATAATACAAAGGTAATAGCAGTTGCAGTAGGAGATGTTACTCTCAGTTTTGGTAGAGATCGGGTTTTAGTATTGAAAGATTATTTTTATGTACCTGCCATTAGAAGAAACTTAGTTTTTGTTTCTGGATTTGCTAAAGGCGGATATTTGATTTATTTTAATAACTCTGTGGTTATTAAGGATAATAAATGGGTTATCTGTTTTGGTACATTGGTGGATGATTTTTATATTATTATTCTAATCTTTCTTACACTGCAACTAACTGAAACAAAAAATACATCTATATTACCATATAAGAGAAAGTTTCTTTCTTTAACGAACTAAACGTTTCTTTGGCACTTATGCTTGAGTCATATTAATTTAAAAAGAATAAATAGACTGGTAGCAGCTGGACCTTTGAGTTCATTGGAAGTGGAGGCACTTCCAGTCTGTGAATCTTGTTTAGAGAGTAAGATGACTAAGAGGCCATTTTCGACCAAAGGTTATAGAGCTAAACAACTGTTGAAGCTGGTTCATTATGATGTGAGTGGTCCTATGACAATCCAGGCTAGAGGTGGCTTTGAGTACTTCGTCAGTTTCATTGATGACTACTTAAGGTATGGATATATTTACCTGATGCACCGTAAGTCTAAATACTTTGAGAAATTTAAAGAATTTAAGGCGGAGATGGAGAAACATTTTGATAAAAGTATCAAATCACTATGATCCGACCCTGGTGGAAAATTCCTCTTTGGAAAGTTTAAGGACTACTTGTCATCAGAGGGGATTACATCCCAGTTGACTGCACCTGGCACTCCACAGCAAAATAGTATAGCAGAAAGAAGGAATAGGACTCTTATGGAGATGGTAAGATTAATGATGAGTTATTCAGGTTTACCAGATTCGTTTTGGGGACTCGCTTTAGGGACATTGGCTTACATTCTAAACTTGGTACCTTTTAAGTCAGTATCTTCTACTCCCACAGAATTATGGACCGGGCATAAACCTAGTTTGAAATACATTCGTATTTGGGAGTGTCCAGCACATGTGCTGAAAGGGAACGTGAGTAAGTTAGAATCGAGAACAGAAGTCTTTTTCTTTGTGGAGTATCTTAAGAGAACGAATGGTGGTCTATTTTATAATCCTAAGGATCAGAAGGTCATTGTTAGCACCAATGCCCGATTCTTGGAAGAGAATTATGTTATGAATCACAAGCCTAATAGCAAAATTGTTCTGGAAGAAATAAGAAGAAATACCAATAGAACGAAAGAAGAACCACAAGTCACTGATATTCCGTTACCTCGTCATAGTGGGAGGATTATCGGGATAGCTACAAATCAAGAACAGGGTGCTGATGCACAGGGTTCAGATTCTACACAGCTTGTTACTGCTAGTACACAGACACAGATAGTGCCTCGTCGTAGTGGGATGGTTGTTCATCAACCTGATCGGTATATGTTATTGGGAGAGTCGTTTGATAAGATCTCGGCTGAACTAGATGCCGAGCCTTGTAACTACAATGAAGCACTAAAAGATGAAGATGTAGATATTTAGCAAATGGCTATGAATTCAGAGATGGATTCTATGTATTCCAATCAGGTCTGAAAACTTATAAAATTACCCAAAGGAATAAAATCTATTAGATGCAAGTGGATCTACAAGAAGAAGAAAGGAGTATACGGAAAGGTTGAAACCTTCAAAGTTAGGCTTGTTGCAAAAGGGTTCACTCAAAAAGAAGGGATCGACTATGAGGAAATCTTTTCTCCGGTAGGCATGCTTAAGTCTATCCGAATTCTCTTATTCATTGCCGCACATTTTGATTACGAAATCTGACAAATGGACGTCAAGACAGCTTTCCTTAATGGAAGTTTTGACGAGTGTATCTATATGATACAACTAGACAGATTCATTGCAAAGGGTCAGGAACACATGTTGTGTATGCTTAAAAGATCAATTTATAGACTTAAGCAGGCATCGAGGTCTTGGAATACTCGATTTAATTAAGCTATAAAATGTTGTAGTTTTGATCAAAGTCCGAATGAGTCCTGTGTGTATAAAAAGCATGACAGAAGTGTGGTGATCTTACTAGTAGTTTATGTAGACAATATCTTGCTCATCGAAAATGATGTGGGGGCATTATCTACGATTAAAGTATGGTTATCTGAGCAGTTCGATATGAAGGAGTTAGGAGAAGCCAGTCACATCCTTGGGATCAAGTTTGTGCGAGATCGGAAACAAAAGATGTTGGGCATATCATAAGCAAAGTATATCGATCATATCCTTGCTCGTTTTAGCATGCAAGATTACAAGAAAAGATTTCTCATTTTCAGGCATAAAATTACTCTATCTAAGGATCAGTGTCCTAAGACACCTGATGAGATAAAGAGGATGAAAGCAGTTCCTTATGCTTCGGCAGTAAAAAGCTTCATGTATGCTATGCTTTGTACTAGACCCGATATCTGCTTTGCTGTTAGCATGGTTAGCAGATATCAGTCTAACCTAGGGCATGAGCATTGTACTGTGGTAAAGAATATAATCAAGTACCTGAAGAGGACTAAAGATTATATGTTGGTTTATTAGGTAGACAGTCTAGTACCTTTGAGGTACACAGACTCAGATTTTCAGTCTGACAGGGATTCTCGTAAGTCTACCTCAGGATATGCGTTTACCTTAGGAGGTGGAGCTATAAGTTAGAGGAGTATCAAGCAGTCTTGCATTGCTGATTCCACCATGGAGGCTGAGTATGTGGCAGCTTCTGAAGCAGCCAAGGAGGCCATTTGACTCAGAAACTTCCTGATGGATCTAGGGGTGGTACCTTCAATTTAGTCGGCTATTACACTTTACTATGACAATAGCGGAGCGGTTGCAAACTCGAAGGAGCCAAGGGTCCATAAGAAAGGC
>JAULJZ010155051.1:0-28779 GCA_032270985.1 Heliamphora pulchella
GGGCATTTTGGTCATTTTTGTTGTTATTTTATATTTTATTAATTAATTGTGTATAAATATCTGATTTTGGGTGTCCAAGTGTCAAATTTTAGATTTTTAGGACTTTTTGCTGTACTAGGGGCAAAATGGTCATTTTACCCTAGTTATGGAAATTTTTGATTTTTAATTTAATATTTTATGTTGTTTAGTTAATTTAAGTTATTTTGAGACTTTTCTAAGTGCTAGGGTCATGCCTCTGAGTATTGGGTCTCTTTTAGGGTTTTCGGGTCAAATTAGGATTTCGGGTTACTTAGGATTTGTTCCTTGTTCATGTAGCGACTTAGGTTCTTATCATCTATCCGTCGCTAATACTAGGGTTTGAGCCGGGTTATTACATCTAGGCTTAGAATCATGTTATGATTTTTAAATACCATTTATATAAAAATATTTTCTACAACTCTCATATTTAATACTAAGGCCAAAACCTAAGGCAAAAGGGTGAACAAAACATTCTAAATAAAAATGGTTCAGCACTTCTCTCAAGATTTTACCAAAACTATGCTTCTGTTGATCTCGATTTTGGGGTATCAGATTAAGTTCAAATGAAGACATGTTTGAGTGTGTTCAAGTTCAACAAGTTCCCTACAAGTTTCATGTTTAGAGCTAAGAGTAGATGTTTGAAACAAGTTAGACTTTTTGTCCATTTTAGAAAGTAGGTTCTATCGGCTGTCAAAACTCAGCAGACCTGAATTTGAATAGAGGGTTTAAAACAGTTTTGGGGTATCATTTCGAGGCTTTAAGGTCTACTTTTTGAGAAAAAAGTACTTCAATATGTTAGCTACAATGTTCATGTAGACCATTTTTGGAATAGGTTATTAAAAATAGGAGTTTTGGGCTATATAAAAATAGGTGACAGAAGTGTCCCTTGAGGGCTGAAACTCATCAGAGACTTTCAAAGGGGATATGACCTACCAAACCTCAATATGTTGTTCTCATATTTTCTGGGTAGATAGATATACATGTTATCTACAACGTTCATGTTTTGACCAAAGTTTGGATCTTACGTTAAACTAGGGTTTCCAAGATAGTAGTGTTGACTGGTCGAAAAATGACACACTTTGGTAAAATTGCAATATCTCGAGTTCTACTTACGAAAATGAGTTGAAACTAATTTTGGATGAACGATAACACAAAAATATAAATCTGGACATAAAGAACATGCTTGGAGCAATTTTCTACATTGAGTTATGGCGTTCCAAAGTTCAGGACAGAAACATCTATGCTCTCAAAAATCAAGTCTCTTAGGGTCCAAGTCTTCTACTTATGTCATGTCAAGTTTTTGTTCAATTTCTTTGCGTGCTTGTATTTTAGACATTAATATGAAGGCTACGGCACACTTAGAAGTCATCAAATTCAAAGATAACAATATACAACAACATCTCATATCACCCATAAACATAACAGCCCCAAATTTCTAACTACGACGCCTTTTCGGTTTAATTTTGGTTCTTGATTTTTAGAGTATTTAAAGGGATGTGTTGGGGGATATTTTGAGGAATATTAGGCACAAGATTTAGAGGTTTTACTTACTTGTCTAGAGGGCTCAAGGATGTGGGATGGAAGGACTTAGCTTTAGGAAAACATCTCTTGCTTCTCCTTGGCTCCTTATTCTTCTTCTCCTTCTTTTTCTCTCTGAAACTTGTATAATACTTCAAGAACACTCAACTAAGCCTTCCTCTCTCTATATGCACGAAAATATGAAGGGAAGAAGAGGGTGTTTGGCTTGGTTTATGTAGGCAAAGGTCAAAGAACATGGAGGGGACAAAAGATTAATTAAGGTACTTTTTTCTTATTTCTTTGTTTACACGTTCCTTTAATTTGGTTCAAGTTTTGAGGGAAAAAATCTGATATGGGAAAGGAAAATAAAGCTAGGGGCTGTTTGGGGGACTAAAACCTAGCCCCACATCAATCAAGGGATTTTGCATTGGTTTGTGTGCCCTTTTGTGTAAGAAAATATATTAAAAGTTAATTTGATGTATCTTTTTGGTGTCTTTTCTTACCGAGACCTATTATTTTAGTCTGTTTATAATAAATATAGTATTTTCATGTTTTATGATAGTTTCCATAGCAATTGATTAAATAGATATAGTCTTTTAAGTGAAATTAAACTTTTTGGCAATATGTGTGACTTTTTGACTTATTTTAGGAATAATTACACTTACATCCCCTGAGGTTTAAGCTTATTACAGGAACCTCCTCTGTGGCATCTGAAATTACTCTAACCTCCCATGAGGTTTAATTTTTAACATCAATTGCATCAAACTGTTAAAATATCTGTTGAAATTTAACGAAAATCGCCCCTCCCTCCCCAAAACAACCTTTTAAACCACCTTTCTCCCCTCAAAACCACCTTTTCCATCCCAAATTTCAACAGAAGGGTGGTTTTGGGGGAAAAATGTGATTTGAAGGGTGGCTTTGGGGTGGAAAGGGTGATTTTGGAGTGGGAGGGGCGGTTTTCGTTAAATTTTAACAAAAATTTTAACAGTTTGGTGCAATTGATGTTAAAAATTAAATCTCAGGGGAGGTTAGTGTAATTTCAGAGACCAAAGGGGAGGTCCCTATAATAAGCTTAAATCTCAGGGGAGCTAAGTGTAATTATCCCCTTATTTTATTGTGTAAGAACTTCAATAATGATTTGTTTGCTTTTGTTAACCTATAACACTATATTATTATGTATATTACTTGTTCAACAAGTATTGGATCATCATAAGGCTTAATTTAATATATTTTTCATCATTTTAAGCTAAAAAGAAACAAAAAGTCACTTTTTGGCACTCTTCCCAAGGTGGTCGGCCACTAAGGGGTATTTTTATCATTTTTAATGTTATTTTGTCCTTTGCTACTTAATTGTACTTAAATCATTGATTTAGGGTATCCATGTGTCAAAATTTAGATTTTTAAGATTTTTTACTGAACTATGGGTAAAATAACGGCAAAATGGTTATTTTACCCTATTTATGGGGATGTTTTTTATTTTTGACTCATTATTTCATGATATTTACTTCATTTAGAATGTTGGGAGACTCTCCGGGTGCTAAGATTTTGTTGCCTGAGTTTTGGACCTTTTTGGGGTTTTCGGACCCAATTTAGGATTTTCGATTTGAGCTAGGGTTTTGAACTTCGTTCGTGCTCTTTATCCTTGTGGACAATCAGTCAATAATACTAGGGTCCGAGCAAGGTCGTTACAAACTACCCCCCTTAAACAAATTTTGTCCCCAAAATTTCACCCCGTACTTCATCGTATGAAAGGTTGAGGATGATTTACTATCATTGTGCCTTCTCATTTTCCAAAATTGTGTCCTTATTTGCATGAGTCATTCTTTATTGCAGGTGCGGATAAGGTCAATCCCATATGTTCAGTACTTAGAGTAAAGGTTGTCTTGTCTTACTAACATCTTAAACTAATTACTATCAAATTTTCAAGGACCATGTCACATAACCAGCTAGCCCCAAAAAGTTTGTATCTCTGTCACGTTAGTTAGCCTCTTCCCATAAACTGTTGCTTCTACTTCTGTTGGGTCCACTTGAACTTCTTCTCCTGATATAACATTACCTAAAAATATCACCCGGTCCAACTAAAACTCACACTTACCAAGGTTTACATACAACTTGTGCTTTCTTAGGCCCTACATAGAATCTTCAAATGTTTCCTGTGTTCCCCTTCACTCCGAGAATATAACCGAATATCGTTTATCAACATAATTACAAATTGGTTTAGAAACCTTCTGAACACTCGATCCATCAGGTTTATAGACACAGTTGGTACATTCGTTAACCCGAAAGGCATCGCCACAAATTTATAATGCTCGTAACAAGTCCTAAAGGCAATCTTGGGTATATCTGACTCTCGCACTTTTAATTTATGGTATCATGACCCCAGTCTATCTTTGCGAACACGTTGACTCCAAAACACAACTTACATCGAGTACGACTTTCACAAGTGATCAAATGTCTCTAAACTATCCCACCAGCAGAACTGATTTCAAACATTCTCCACTTCTGTCTGGAAAGATTGTCACTCTACTGAAAATTAGCTCATTGTCATATTCAAACGTACATCGAAGACTACTTCTCGATTGACTAATCGACTATTAACTCGAAATCACATCACCACTTTGTGTTGGACTACTCTAGCCTTACGATCATCAAGACTAATACCGCCACTAGAACCTAATGAGTCACTAGGGCTAAACATACCATACAGACTAAACGCTCCCTGGGCATATGCTTACCCATATGAATCTAGTCATAACCTCATCACATATTTTCTTCACGTACGTACCATCCACCCTACAATCCTTTAATTGAATAATATTAGCTCCTAATTCTAAAATCTCTTATTGTCATCACTCAATCCCTTCACACATTTTCTGCCACACAATCGAACCAAGAACTATTTTTGCACTTTAATTATTTCATCTTACCCACATTCTACCAAGACACTTGATTCACTCAAGGCCAATTACAAAAACAGCGTACCCATAAATTTGTATAGTTTTACTTACACTTCCACTCTCCTCATCTAAACACTTATTCCTCCCACGTACTCACATTAAGTTGCTACGTAAGTCTACCAGAAACAATAGAATTATATCACTTTTCAACTTCTCATACATAGAGTTCACATGTTCTCGTAAAAAAATTCATTCTCTATACAAGCAACATCCACTCATCAATCCAAACAAACTTGCTTTAATGGGTCACATCACAAAAGATTTTCAAAAACAACTTCCTTGCGACTCACATCGATACCACAATGGAAATCGAATACCACTCCATAAGAGTTACACAGTCTAGAAGCCAAACGAATACAAACTGATACTTTAAGAACCTATCATGTGAATAACTTGGTCTGTCTAAAATGCGCACTCCACCCTTCAATCAATCTTTAGCGTCAATGGGACTCACTATTTCCACAAACTCCTTGGCACCCAAGTTCTAGAATTGCTTAACTAAAGAGTTACCGATCTTTGAGGTGATCTTGATAATCCTAATGACAAAATCTATAATCATATGCTTTCATTTTCTCTCTAGTCTTTCCAAAGGTTTCTCCATTTCTCTTGGCCTCTACCGTATGTTCTTGATGTGCTAGAACGTTGGGTTTGAATGTCTCTTCCAATAACTGGATCATTTTCTCAGGCAGTTGGTTATTCTATGATAAAACGAACATGATAAAAGATATGCCTGTGGTAATTACCTAGTCATGTGATCCATTGTGACTTAGTGGTTAATTCTTCATCAAGTTCTAAACATTCATTGTTGTGATCAAGATTCTTTATTCTTTGATAGTGATGGAAAAAATTCAGACTCTAACACTTCGGTGTGAAGGTCGGTGTAAATATCGATGTATATAGACGTACCTTCTTTGCTAGCACACTAAGGTTATCATGAGTTCGAGGTTATTTCTCATTTTTAACTTTCTTACTACTTGTATGAATCTTGTGCTTCCTGATTTATCGAAATAGATGGGTCAACTATGAACTAGTCTTAGGGAAGTTTGAACTTGCCGTATGGTGGTGTCGCGTATTCCTTAGTGTGAAGCTGTCGTTTCTAACTTTAGATTGTTGATGGAATAGTTCTATTTGTTGGGACCTTTGAAAAGATATAGTTAGTTGAATAAGCCTTTATTTAACCATTCTTGCAAACAATAGTCTTAATCTTCAAAACTTTGTTAAACGCGAACGTTAACAGATATTCTAAGCCGTGACATCAAAAAGAAATCTGCTTCACGCTTGAAGCGGTGTTAAGAGGTTTTCGTGCATCGCCTTAGTTTTCGTGAAAGTGCTAAGGCCTAATGACGTAATATCCTGACGATCGTTATTACTCATAGATCTATGGGGCAAGATTTTGAAGGTCAACAGTTAAAAACATGCGCAGGGTTAGAACATCTTAGGGTGGAATGCAGGTGGTTCAAAGATAGATTGGATGATGTTAAATGGTTACGGTTAAGGCAATTACCATTGACACAAATTGAGTGGTCATTTGGGATTCAAATGTAGGAGAAACAAGAGGAGGATAGTAAACAATACTTTAAACAAGTGTCCCCAGAACTAGTCCAGTACAATTAGTTTAAGATAAAAGAGATGTTTAAGTAAAAGGGACAGCCAAACTAGATATTTATCCTGAAGTTACGTCGGCCTAACGTACTTCAATTCAATCATCCAAGTCTACTTCCCTGGTAGAGATTTTAGGAGTGTACGAAGAATTTACAAAATCACTACAACAGATTGTGGTTCAAGATCGAGAGAAGTGAAAGATGGCAAAAGAATTTATCAATGTCAAATGTTTGGAAAAGGTAATTAACAAAGAATTGACATCGATTTTTACATGAGAAGAGTTAGTTCAAGGATGCTGACTTGAATCGGAGGAGAATCAAATGCGAATACCGGTCATTATCAAGGCATGAAAACTTGAGGATAAAGGTACTTTCTAGGATTGAATTTCTAATAGGGTTATTAACAAGACTTGGATGCATAAGAGTTACCGACGAATGACACTTGACGGTACCATTGAGGACTGATGATATAAGAAGGAAGGACATACAAAAAAACTTCAAAAAGTTGACACCAGGGCTTGGGGTAAGTGAGAAAAGAACTTATAAGGATGAAGTCGCGGTGTTCTAACGGTGTCTCTCGATGTGATATCTAAAACTTCTCCTAGTATGTACTCCTATCTACCCCCTTTAAATAAGGTAACTCATTGTATGAATCTCCGATTCTTCAATCTCGATGCCCTTACTTGTCTTTTGCATGTAGGTTCCTTGCTGATTCTGATCCCGGTAATATCCTAACACGACTCGCTATAAGACTCAGGCGTAGAAGATTTTAGTTCTTATAGTGTATAGATGATAATTATTATTAATACAACACATCCTACAGAGCTTCTACAAGACAGAGCGCATAGTTTCCCATAACCCAAGGCCGAAGGTTCACTAAACCTGGGCTCTGATACCAACTGTGACGTCCCGTCCTCCAAGCACGTCAAGACATACATAAATATAAATAAAGGGGTATTCTAACCATTCATTCATATTTATATACATTAGTTATTACATCATAAAGGAGTTTTGAACCATTCAAAAGTACATAATTATTATAATTTTACTAAGAAATTTCAAAATTACACTAAGCACAGGAAAAATTGAATATAAGAACAAAGCAGAGGTGTTGACTCCTCAAAATGCATCAATGGGATCCACGTGGTCTTGGAACTCATTTTGTTCTTCAAACTCTTCTTCTTCCTTTGGGATGAGTTCCCCTAAGAACTCCTCCTCACCTGTGGTATGAATACCATGAGCCAAGGCCCAAAAACAAAACACTCTAACCTTCTAACTAATCTCACGGCACAAAATTCATCACAACACATACAATATAACACTAGTACAGTTTATAATCAAGGAGACAGACAATTTTATGACAGGATAGTAGATAAGTCAATAAACATGTGCATATGAGATGCCGTGTATGTAATTCAGATGCCCAACCCAATATGCACCTAGATTATAATAGGAATTTCATGCCCGAAATTACCAGAGTAAACTTTTACGGGTATTTGATCACCGAAGCCATCATCGCTCCTCGTTGCGAATAGTAAACGCGCGCCTTGGCTTCATGCCTTAGCTGCTTTACTTAATGGCAACGGCGTGGGGTCTGCGCCATAATCCAGGCCAATAAATTCAATTATCAATCAATCAGTCATATCAAACATATATCACGCGGTTTGTCCTACCTTAAGACTCGTGATGCCTTCGCTGGTGTCAACCCAAAGTCTAAGAGATAATCAAGAAAATTCAAGAAACATTTCACATTATACAAAGTACCAAGATGAGGGATTTAGGACCGCCACAATTGGGCTCTTCTACGAAGTTACCACCGCAGTGGAATTAGGTCCACCGAATTAGGCTCTCTTCGAAATTACCCTTCAACACATTGCGGAAATGAGGTTTAGGTCCGCTATAATTGGGCTCTTCTCTGAAATTACCACCGCAGTGGGATTAGGTCCGCCAAATTAAGCTCTCTCCAAAATTACCTAATTTGGTCGTATCATAACTCAAGGAGCGACGGAATCAAAGAGACATCCAAACCAAAGTGCTAGCGACGAACCCATGGTGCCTAAAATCTCCATAAACCATTTTAAACATCGGGGACGCACCCAGGGTGTATAAACCAAAATTATTTCAAATACCAAGGACGCACCCAGGGTGTACAAGCCAAAATATTTTCAAAAATGGCAACTAGGGACGCCTTAGACTTAGAATCAAAAGCGACAATCTCAATACATCATATCCCCACAACGGTTTGCACAGATGGACTCCAACATGCTAGGATGCAAGTGACAATGCTCATAATGTGTACCATCGATCTGAAATGCAACAATTTATAGCATGGCGTCAACTAGCATGGCAAGGTTCATCGTACAATTCGCAAAGCATAAGGTACAAGTATGTGAATCATAAGCTACAATTATCAAGATTTGATTCAACATGATAGCATGAGTTCTAAATCATCATACATTCACTTAAAAACACTAATCAACTAATTCAAATCAATCACCAAATAAAACTCGGGTTTCATAGCAAAGGGTACTCAATTCACACTTAGCGACTTTTAAGACCAAAATCGAGCATTAAATTAAAAGGGGCGACAGGGTTTTGGGGCATCTAGGCTTGGAATCAAGTTATGATTTTTAAATACCATTTAGATAAAACATTTTTTACAACTCTCATGTTTAATACCAAGGCCAAAACCTAAGGCAAAAAGGTGAACAAAACATCCTAAGTAAAAACGGTTCAGCACTTTTCTCAAGATTTTACCAAAACTATGCTTTTGTTGGTCTCATTTTTGGGGTATCAGATTAATTCCCAATGAGCCCATTTTTGAGTTTGTTCTAGTTCAACAAGTCCCCTACAAGTTTCATGTTTAGAGCTAAGGGTAGTTGCTTCAAACAAGTTAGACTTTCTGGCCATTTTCGAAAGTAGGTTCTGTCAACCTCTAAAACTCAGCAGAGTTGGTTTTGGACAAAGGGTTTGAAACATTTTTGGGGATTCATCCCGGGGCTTTAAGGTCTAATTATTGGGCAAAGAGTTCATCAATATGTTAGCTACAATGTTCATGTAGACCACTTTTGGAATAGGTCACTAAAAATAGGAGTTTTGGGCTATATAAAAATAGGTGACAGAAGTGTCCCTTGAGGGCTAAAACTCGTTAGAGACTTTCGAAGGGGTTTTGACCTAGCAAACCTCAATATTTTGTGCTCTATTTTGGTGGGTAGATATATATATACATGTTATCTACAACGTTCATGTTTTTTACCAAAGTTCGGATCTCACTTTAAACTAGGGTTTCCAAGTCGGTAGTGTTGGAAAATGACACACTTTGGTAAAATTACAATATCTCGATTTCTATTTATGAAAATGAGTTGAAACCAATTTTGGATGAACGATAACACAAAAATATAAATCTAGACATAAAGAACATGCTTGGAGCAATTTTATGCATTGAGTTATGGCGTTCCAAAGTTCAGGGCAGAAACATCTATGTTCTCAAAAATCAAGTCTCTTAGGGTCCAAGTCTTCTACTTATGTCATGTCAAGTTTTTGTTCCATTTCTTTGCGTGCTTGTGTTTTAGACATTAATATCAAGGCTATGGCACACTTAGAAGTCATCAAACTCAAAGATAACAACATACAACAACATCTCATATCACCCATAAACAAAACAGCCCCAAATTTCTAACTACGACACCTTTTCGGTTTAATTTTGGTTCTTGGTTTTTAGAGTGTTTAAAGGGATGTGTTGAGGGATATTTTGAGGGATATTAGACACAAGGTTTAGAGATTTTACTTACTTGTTTAGAGGGCTCAAGGATGGTGGGATGGAAGGACTTAGCTTTTGGAAAACATCTCTTGCTTCTCCTTTGCTCCTTATTCTTCTTCTCCTTCTCCCACAAACTTGTATAATACATTAAGAACACTCAACCAAGCCTTCCTCTCTCTATATGCACGAAAATATAAAGGGAAGAAGAGGGTGTTTGGCTTGGTTTATATAGGCAAAGGCTAGGGAACATGGAGGGGATAAGAGATTAATTAAGGTACTTTTTTCTCATTTCTTTCCTTACACATTACATGAGTTCCTTTAATTTGGTTCAAGTTTTGAGGGAACAAATCTGATATGGGGAAGGGAAATAAAGCTAGGGGCTATTTGGGGGACAAAAATCTGACCCCATATCAATCAAGGGGTATTGCATTGGTTTGCGTGCCTTTTGTGCAAGAAAATGTATTAAAAGTTAATTTGATATATTTTTTGGGTGTCTTTTCCTACTGAGACCTATTATTTTAGTATTTTTACGATAACTATGGTATTTTCATATATTATGATAGTTTCCATAGCAATTGATTAAATAGATGTAGTCTTTTAAGTGAAATTATGTTTTTTGGCAATATGTGGTTTTTTGACTTATTTTATTGTGTATGAACTTTAATAATGATTTTCATATTTTTTTAATCTATAACACTATATTATTATGTATATTACTTGTTCAACAAGTATTGGATCATCATAAGGCTTAATTTAATACATTTTTCATCATTTTAAGCTAAAAAGAAAGCAAAAAGTCACTTTTGGCACTCTTCCCGAGGTGGTCGGCCAGTAAGGGATATTTTTGTCATTTTTGATGTTATTTTGTCCTTTTCTACTTGTATTTAAATATTTGATTTAGGGTATCCATATGTCAAAATTTAGATTTTTAAGACTTTTTACTGTACTAAGGGCAAAATGGTCATTTTACTCTATTTATGAGGATTTTTTATTTTTAACTCATTGTTTCATGATATTTACTTCATTTAGAATGTTGGGAGACTCTTCGGGTGCTAAGGTTTTGTTGCCTGAGTTTTGGACATTTTTTTGGGTTTTTAGGCCGAACCTTAGGTTTTCGATTCGAGTTAGGGTTTTGAACTTCGTCCATGCTCTATAGCCTTGTGGACTATCCATCACTAATACTAGGGTTCGAGCAGGGTCATTACATTTATTTATGTTCTTGAACCCATCTTGGCTTGGGTGATTTTGATGGATCTTAGTATTTTAAAATGAATTTTCTTGGGTGATTCACGTGACTCGAATTTTAGGGCATGACAACTTAGTATCAGAGCTCTAGGTTCGAATACCTAAGAGCCGTGGGAGAGGTTGCATCACCTTTTAAGGATGGTTGCATGTTCTTGACATGCATATGTTTAATGTTTTGAATAACATGAGAAGGTTGTGTAGAACGTGAGCATGGAGGTTGGACCTTATAATTGATTTGTCTCTCCTTAGGGCATTTGGAATAACCAACCTAGAAGCCAAGTTAGAAATGCTTTCGGCGGACATATTTTTTAGCAAGGAATTTGCGTGGGTCACCAAAATTGACTTATCACTCCTGTTGGTACTCCTCGGTACTTGGAGTTTGTTTACATAATCTTAAATGGCTAGGTATTAGCATGATTATGTGGCTTGTATCTGTAATAACATGATGGGTTGAATCTTATGTTGTTATGTTCTATATTGCTTTCGTATAGAAGTGATGTCTGCGCAGAGAGGATGAGGTCGTGGCTGTGGCCATGGTTTAGGCCAAAGAGATGTGCCAATCACTAATGTTGGGGATGCTAATGCTCCCAAAGGACCAGTAGACGGGGTAGGGTTGCTACGTGAGATTATCGGTTCCATCCGTCAACTAGTCGAGGCCACTAGGGGAGGGACGAGAGTACCCGAGTTGAGGGCGATTGTTGCAATGCAAGAGTTCTAACGTCTTGACCCTCCTACCATTGTTGGGGATCCCAATCCCAAGATGGACACAAAATGGCTAGAGCTCATTACAAGGATTATGGATACATTACAAATAGTTGAGTATGCCCACGAATGGTGTAAATTTTCCAGAACCACCGTGGAAGGAACGTGGGCAGCTTTTGGCAAAGTATTTCTAAAGAAATACTTTCTTGAGTCCTCAAGGAACCTATACCAGGAGGAATTTCTTTCTCTCACCTAAGGAGTTATGACTGTGGTTCAGTACAAGGCAGAGTTCACCAACTTGTCCCATTTTGCACAGGAAGCTATAGCTACTGACGAGTTGCGTGCAAAGAGATTTGAGAGGGATTTAAAACCCTCGATCAGAGATTGGGTGGTGGCATTGAGGATGCACGTATTTACGTATTTGGTGGAGTCAGCCATCACCGTGAAAAATACCTTGAATGAAACACGCAGGGCTAGAGAGAGCAGAACCATATAGGGTGGAGGAGGTGCACAGTCTGAGGGGCATAGGAATAAGCGACAAAGGTCAGCCGGTCCTAATTCTCACCCTGCGGGATCATATCAGCAGTAGTTTTCTACATCAATACCCTCAGTGGCTTCATTAGAGAGGTCAGTGCGGAAGGAGCTTATCTGTTATCGGTGCAGGTAACCAAGGCATCATGCATTGAATTGTCTGCAGAAGAGGTAGTTCTAGAGTTCAGTACCTATTCCGTCTCAAGGGAGAGAGCCACTAGTTTGTTTTAGGTGTGGCCAGCTGGGACACTTTCGTAGGAGCTGTCCTCAATGAGGGAGTGCACAAAGTATGACAAGTGCACTAGTTGTTCAGTCTATATAGGGATGACAAGCTCATCGGCAGCAGCAGCCAGCAGCTCAGACTTCCAGGGTTACGGAAGGGGGTGCCTTAGTTTAATTAGTGCAACGGCCCATAGCACAGAGCTATAATGGGTAGATAAGGGGACTGCAGGGAAGAATGTGCACCCTTATAGATCCCAATTCCTCCAAGGCACCGGTTGTGCCTGATGTTGCAACAACTACCTCAATTATTAGAGGTACTCTCTTAGTGTACTGATCATGGGTCAATGTTGTTATCGACACAGGAGCATCACATTCATTTATCTCATTTGCTTTGGGGTTGGAGATAGACTTGTTAGGTAATGCACTGTGTGTAGAAACCCTGGTTAGTGGGAACGTGAGGTTGGGACGAGTCTATAGATCATGTGAGTTAGAGGTCGTTGAGTGCTGTTTAGAGTTTGATTTTATCATTCTTAACATGACCGCATTTGATGTCATCCTAGGAATGAATTGGTTGACTACCTATCGTGCCTATATGGTTTGTGATCAACGGAGGGTATCAATTTATATGCCTGAGGGTGATTGATTTTGTTTTGTGGGTGAACGGGACGAGGGTTTGGCATCCATGCCAGTGTTGTGCGAAATAGAGGAAACCTTAGTTTCTCTTCTCTACTCTCATGTTAGATGAGGCTATTGGGGCTCGAGGGGAATTTCTCCCTGTGGTTTGTGACTATCTAGATGTCTTTCTAGACGATCTATTTGAGTTGCCACCGAGTTGTGAGATAGAGTTTTTTATTGATTTTGTTCCGGGAGTCGCTCCTATTTCGATGTTTTCTTGTCATTTTGCACCAACTGAGTTGTGGGAGCTTAAGATACAGCATCAGGAGTTACTTTATAAAGGGTTTTATGCCCAAGTACGTCGTCGTGGGGAGCTTTAACTTTGTTTGCAAGAAAAAGGATGGTTCCTTGAGATTATGTATCGATTATCAGAAGTTGAATAAAGTAATGGTGAAAAATAAGTATCCTATGCCTAGGATTGATGATTTATTTGATCAATTATAGGGTTCACGCTGCTTTTCAAAGATTAACTTGAGATCAAGATATCACCAGTTGAGGATCAGGGAGGAGGATATAGCGAAGACAGCTTTCCAAACTCGCTATGGTCACTATGAGTTTTTGGTTATGCCGTTCAATTTGACGAATGCTCTTACGATGTTCGTGGACTTGATGAACTGCATATTTCATTCATACCTTGACCATTTTGTGGTTGTGTTTGTGGACGATATTTTGATCTACTTACCATCAAGAAAGGTACACGAGGACCATCTACGTATTGCCTTACCTGCTTTTAAGGGAACACCAATTGAACGCGAAGTTTGAGAAGTGTGAATTTTGGATGCCTAAGGTGAAGTTCCTTGGATGCGTGGTATCGAGAGATGGAGTATTTGTGGATTCTTCAAAGAATGATGCTGTGATGAGTTGGGAGCGACTGAAAAATGTGTTTGAGATTCGTAGCTTCTTTGGTTTAGCAGGCTATTACCAGCGATTCGTGAAAGATTTTTCTAGACTCGCCACGCCGATGACTCGCCTTACACAAAAAGGAGTCAAGTTTGGTTAGAGTGAGTCTTATGATTTGGCATTCCAAGAACCGAAGAAGAGATTAACAAGTGCACCCTGTGTTGATTATTCTGGAATGAGGTTTGGGGTATATAGTTTATTGTGACGTATCACATGATGGCTTGGGATGTGTCCAGATGCAGGAGGGTAAGGTTGTGGCTTATAGATCTCGGCAGTTGAAGACTCATGAACAGAACTATCTGACACATGATTTGGAATTGGCAGCCGTGGTTTTTGCCATGAAGGAATGGCTATACTATTTGTACGGAGAGCATTTTAAGGTTTTCTTGAATCACAAGAGTTTGAAATACTTATTTTCAAAGAAGAACCTCAATCTACGCCAACGACAGTGGATGGAGTTTATGGAGGACTATGATTTTGACGTTCAGTATCACCCAAGAAAGGCCAATGTTGCGACCGACTCTCTTAGCATGAGATCTCATGGTTCGTTAGCTTCTCTTACCATAAGAGAATGGGACATGCTCCAGGTGGTTATTGAGTTTGATCTGTATCTCGGGGAGACGGAGGAGGGTGCGAGAGACACCACGGGATCGTGTTAGTAATGGGAGAGACACCACGGGATGGGTTGTGAGTCCGGATTAGATTTTAAGGTTTGCTAGGAGAGTATTTGTGCCAGAATTGTGCCGCTATGACGTGTTACGGGACTTCCACCATTCGCGTCTTGTAGTGCACAGAGGAGGTGATGGAGGCCAAACTGCTAAGATCATTGTTTTTGCAAAAAAATTTTGCAAAAAAATTAACTGGACGAGTAAACGCCGAAACAGGCTCCAGATAAAACTTTTGATATCGAACGATCAAAATTAAAACCAATGCAACCAAAGTTAATTGTAGAAGAATATCTTTTATCGGTCAAATCTTCAGCTACGATGTTGATTCCGAGTTGAAGCACCCGTCAGACCTTCTACTGTATTCCCTTATGCGATTCTTGAATGTAGTGTGGGCTGCAATATATCAAAAACTCGTACCGGCAGAACTTGGACAACTTTAGCCATAAAAGACAAGTTATGAAACTGGTTCAGCCTACCTGCAGATTTATAGGGCTACAGTAGCGACCTGTGGAATAATTATGAGTAAGACTTCTAGTGAAACGTAGACACGTATCAGCGATTTTTGCCGTTAAGCAAACCTCATAGCGGTATCTACAATTATGAAAAACTAATAGTGGTTTCTACAATTTTCATAAAATACTAAATTACAGTTCACACCACTAAAGAACTATAATTGCACTCTGACCCACAAACTCAAAACCATCTTGCATGGAGCTTCTGTTACTAAATGCTTAACATTTCTTTCCACGTTAAGATTCTCAATACCCGCCAATTAATTTTAATTACTAATAATTTAATTTAATTGGTATCTTGAAATTTCTTAAACCTTTCCGCTTAACTTATTTCAACGCCAGATAATCAAATCCACCTGTAGGGTTTGCCCGATTAAAACTTATGAGTTTCCTTAAGGCGGTATCGTCAATCTCGATCATTCGGGACGTAGATTCCATCAATAATTAATATTCACTATATAAATAATACCGCTATCCGACTCACCAAAAATATAGACCCATATAAGATCGTACCATCTAATGAATCAAAATAACAAATGTTAAATATACACAAATTAATAATTATTTTAGGATTAAGAGCATAAGCATTGTTCATAATAACCTTGAAGTGTGAATTAATTTATATAGTCAATATTAAATTAATTATCCCAATGTGTCTCGTTCAATACACACAAAGTGTACTAGCACAGAGAGTCAGAATAATAGACGACGCTATTATCTATTTTTCGTAACCTAGAGAAGCCTACTAAAAGTCTGTGCTATAGTCGTACCGATGGAATGTCCATTTCTATTTAAACTGTGAACATAAAACTTATATTCTGCAAAAACCTAAAATTTGATCTTCTATGTGCAAGTCATACTCTACACACTAGATTAAATACTATACAGAATAAATGGCATATCCATGCATAATATTAAAAAAATGATATACATATATTGCTCATAAAGATACTCATAAAATAAAAAATTAATTTTATTAAAATAAAATTAAATACTACAAACATGAGTTTCAGTATACCAACTATAACAATCTCCCACTTATACTCAAAATCATGCTGCCATACATCTGACTCTCATACCCTTTACATGACTATCAAAAGTATTAGCCGGTAAGCTCTTTGTAAAAGGACATGCAATCTTGGTCACAACAACGTTATCTCTCTGTACAATTTCTCGTATCAGATAATACTTATGTTCAAAGTGCTTTTCTTTCTTGCGGACACCTTGGCTCCTTCGAGTTTGCAATTGCTCTCCTATTATTACAGTAAAGTGTAATAGCTGATTGAATTGAAGGCACCACATCTAGATCCAACAGGAAGTTCTTGAGCCAAACGACCTCCTTGGCTGCATCAGAAGCTAGCACATAGTCAGCCTCCATAGAGCAATCAGCAATGTAGGACTACTTGATATTCCTCCAACTTTTAACTCCACCTCCTAAGGTAAACACATATACTGAAGTAGACTTACGGGAACCCTTGTCAGAATGAAAATCTGAGTCTATGTTACCCAAAGGTACTAGACTGTTTGCCTGGTAAACTAATATATAATTCTTAGTCCTTTTTAGGTACTTGATTATATTCTTTATCGTAATCCAATGATCCTACCCTAGGTTAGACTGATATCTGCTAACCATGCCAACGGTAAAGTAGATGTCGGGTCTAGTGCAAAGCATAGCATACATGAGGCTTCCTACTGCCGAAGTATAAGGAACCGTCTTTATTTTTTCTGTCTCATCAGGTATCTTAGACCACTGATCCTTGGACAGAGGGATTCCATGCCTAAAAGGGAGAAACCCTTTCTTGGAATCCTGCATACTAAAATGAGTAAGGATATCATCGATATACTTTGCTTGTGATATGCCCAACATATTTTGTTTTTGATCTCGCAGAAGTTTGATCCCAAGGATGTAACTGACTTCTCCCAAGTCCTTCATATCAAACTGCATAGATAACTACACTTTAATCATAGATAGTGCCCTCACATCGTTTCTAATTAGTAAGATATCGTCTACATGAAGTACTAAGAAATTCACCATGCTTTCGTTACGCTTCTTGTAAACATAGAACTCATCTGGACTCTGATCAAAATCATTAGACTTTATGGCTTGATCAAATCGAGTGTTCCAAGCCTCAATGCCTGTTTAAGTCTATAAATAGATCTCCTAAACTTGCACAACATGTGCTCCTGGCCTTTTGCAATGAATCCGTCTGGTTATATCATATAGATACACTCATAAGCCCGGTCGACAATTTTGTGTGAGTATAAGGTACTAACTTAGAAGGTACCAAGTTTAGAATGTAAGCCGCTGTCTCTATAGCAAGTTCCCAAAACAAATCTGGTAATCCAGAATAACTCATCATGGACCTTATCATCTCCATAAGAGTCATATTCCTTCTTTCTGCTACACCATTCTGCTGCGGAGTGCTAGGTGCAGTCAACTGGGATATAATCCCTTCTGATGACAGGTAATTCCTAAACTCTCTAAAGAGATATTCCCCACCACGGTTGGATCGTAGTGACTTGATACTTTTACCTTGACGCTTCGCTGCCTCTACCTTGAATTCTTTGAATTTTTCAAAGTATTCAGACTTACGGTGCGTCAGATAAATGTATCCATACTTTGAGCAGTCATCAATGAAACTAACAAAGTACTCAAAACTACCTCTAGCCCGAATTGTCATAGGATCATACACATCAGAGTGAATCAGTTCTAACGGTTCTTTAGCTCTAATTCCTTTGGCCAAAAAGGGTCTCTTAATCATCTTACCCTCTAAGCAAAACATAGACTGGAAGTGCTTCCACTTTCAATGAACTTAACGGTCTATCTGCTACTAGTCTTTTTGTTCTTTTTAGACTAATATAACCCAAGCGTAAGTGCTAAAGAAATTTTTGGTTCATTAAATAAGTAAACTTTCACTTATATGATAAATTAGATGTGTTATTCAATTCAATTAGTTGCTGTGTAAGAGAGATTAGAGTAATAACATAAAGATCATCCACTAATGTACCCAAATAGATAACCCGTCCATTATCTTTAATAACCACAGAGTTATTAAAATAAACAAAATATCTGTTTTTAACCAATTTAGAAATAGAAACTAAGTTTCTTCTAATGGACGGTACATAAAAAAATCTATCAATATTAAAACCCTATCTCTACTAAAACTGATAGTGACATCTCCTACTACAACTATTGTTACCTTTGTATTATTGCCCATATGTAGGTAAATCTCCCCATCACTTAGTTGTCGGGTTTCTTGGAATCCCTATAATGAATTACAGATACGATCAGTGACTCCCATATCTGCACAACAGATACCAACAGATAACACTGCTAAATATGTTTCCACAACCAGTGAACAGAAATTATCCTATTTAATCTACCTTCTGAGAAATACTAGACATACCTTTTTCCAATACCGTGTCTAGTTGTTATGAAAAAATCTACCTTTCGACTTGTTCACACCAATTCGTGGCTCACTAACTACCCTGAAAATCATGTCACCCTGTTTCTGAACCTTTTTCTTCTTCATGTCTTTCAGCCCAGGGAAAGAGTCTTTTTTAGAAACAAATATATTTCCTGGCATTGAAGGAATAAGCTTGGTAGTTAAAGCTATATCCAAGTTACTTTTTCAGTCAACAAAATTCAATTTCAATAGTTGGTTTTCTTTGAGTGTAACCGTGAGTGAATTAAAAGTCATTTTATTCTTGAGAATCATATAATTAAAAATAACCGTTAATTATGACGAGAAAAATTTTGAATTTTATTTTAATTTGGTTCCCTATACCATTTAAAAAAAAATTTGCCAGTAGTCTGGTTCCCTGTCAACAGCTTGCCTTGATCAGAAGACGTTTGCTATCCATCGTTTGTCCAGACAGGCCAATTCCTTTTAATTTTACTATCTAGGCAACTGATCCTGCTAAGTAAAATTAAATAACTGACATAGTTTCGGTACAGTAAATAATAGCAGTGACTCAGATAGAGAGGATATTAATTATTTATAGCTAAGTGTTAACTATCACCTAATCCCAAATAATTCATTTCATAATGAACTCTTCAGATGAAGAAGTGATTCACACTAATAATTATCTAGAATTATCTCTAAAGGAGGTTTGTACTGGCGATACCGCATTTAATTTGTCCGATGGAGAGGAAGATCTTACTGCCAATATGCAGGGTTTAATTGTATCGCCTACAAACTGGTGATGGAGACTCGCAGAATTTATCTGTGAATAAATTCTCTCTCCCACTTAGATTTTTAAAATATTTTTTCGGGTTATAAAAATTCGTTTAATTAAAATAAATTTATTAATTTCAAAAACCACACGATCTGAAAGAATCAAACATCTTTCCGTGTACACGATTCCAAATATTCTAATTTTCCAAATCATATTTTTTGTGTTTCAATGCGTAACAAATAAAATTTAATAAATGCATAGTTTTTTTCTTTTAGCTTTTTAGCTAAGGTATTGATTAAAGGCATTTATTTATTTTATTTTTCGTTCTACATTTTTAAAAAAATAATAATTTATTTTGATTAAATATTTTTTTATTTAATTATTTCAAAATTTAGAATTAAATTATACGTTTTTTTAAGATATTCGATTTTATGAAAAATCATCTTAAACGTGACATTTTGTAAAAAATAAAATATCTAAAGTTTTTTCATTTAATTAAAATCTTTTATTAAAAAACCTTAATTTTATTTTCCATTACAAAATATTTTAATTAAAATTAAATTTTTTGAATTAATTAAATTAACAGGAATATGTAAAACATATATACATCATCAATGCAGTTCATAAGAATATAATTGCAAGATACGTATATATCCCAGTTTTATGATCGAACAAAAACTCTTTTGAGTTTCAAACTCCTGTTGAAGATAAGCTATATCAAGATACGTATCTAAACTCCTGTTCAAGCGGCTTTTGCCGCCACTCCCGAGCTCTGTTTTCGATGTCGTTTTTTTTTTTTAATGTAGTTAACAAAATATACTATTTTTTGTCTAAAAAACTGGTTGGAAGCAGCCGTTAAACAAGCTTCGACGGCCGCCAAAACACAATAAAATCTTCCTGTGTAATTAAAATAAATTTATTAATTTCAAAAACTACATGATCTGAAAGAATCAAATATCTTCCTGTGTACTCGATTTCAAAGATTCTAATTTTTCAAATCATATTTTCGTGTTTAAATGTGTAACAAATAAAATTTAATAAATGCATAGTTTTTCTTTCATCTTTTTAGCTATGGTATTGATTAAAGGCATTTATTTATTTTATTTTTCGTTTCACATTTTTTAAAAAATAATAATTTATTTCGATTAAATATTTTTTTATTTAATTAATTCAAAATTTAGAATTAAATCTTACGTTTTTTCAATATATCTGATTTTATGAAAAATCATCTCAAACGTGAAATTTTGTAAAAAATAAAATATCTAAAGTTTTTTCATTTAATTAAAATCTTTTATTAAAAAAACTTAATTTTATTTTTCATTATAAAATATTTTAATTAAAATTGAATTTTCTGAATTAATTAAATTAACAGGAATATATAAAACATATATACATCATCCATGTAGTTCAAAAAAATATAATTGCAAGATATGTATATATCTCAGTTTTATGATCGAACAGAAACTCTCGTGAGTTTCAAACTCCTGTTGAAGATAAGCTATATCAAGATACGTATCTAAACTCCTGTTCAGGCGGCTTTTGCCGCCACTCCCGAGCTCGTTTTCGATGTCATTTTTTTCTGGAACGTAGTTAACAAAATATACTATTTTTTTGTCTAAAAAACTGATTGGACGTAGCCGTTAAACAAGTTTCGACAGCCGCCGAAACACAAAAAATGCTGCTGCCCCGCAACAACAATGCGCCGTCAGCTTCCCGAGGCCGTTTCGGCATCATCCAAACTCCGTTTTCGTCCCAATTTTTTTGAAACACAGCTAACAAAATATACTATATTTCTGTAAAAAACTCTTATTGGGAAATAGCCCAAAAACAGCCATCAAAAGCCCGAGAAGGCACTATGCCGCACCGCCCACCGCCCCCCGCCGTTGCAGTAGTGCTGCTTCTTTCAACTTGTTTCGTTGTTGTTTTGGCTCCTGCTTTTTACTAATTTTAGCATTGATATCCAGCAATATGATGCCTCAAAGAATGCATCAAAAATAGTCCTGAGAAAACCCCGAAAATAGCCCCGAACAGCTTGCGCCGCCGTCTAAAATCGGTGCCTATTTTCTACTATTTTGGCTGCCTATTTGTGCACTGTTTAGCCCAGTTTTATTATGGTTTTTGAATAGTATTTTAAATTCTGTTTGCTTCTATTTTATGCCTAAAAATTGATCAAAAAATAGTCCCAAAAACGACAAAAAAAATCATCTAAATTGCCGTCGAACCACCACCAGCAAAGTCGCAGGTGGTGGGCTATTTTTAATGATTTTTTTCGTTGTTTTTAACTTATTTTTTCTGCTACTATTTTTAATACATAAATACTGTAGAAAAATCACCGAAAAAAATTGTTTAAAATCGTTAAAAACTTACCATGATCCGTGGCCCGTAAAAATCCAAAACCACCGCCGATGCTGCCGTCGTTCTTCGTATTCTTGGATATATTCAACATGTTCTTAAATAATCTAAATAGATACTTAAAAATAAATAACTAGCTATTACATCGATCATATGTTCCGAGGGATCATATTCTATCTATCACGATCAACTCCCGTGAAATAAATGACGATCATAAAATCGAAATTAGAATGCCTGTAAAATAATGTTAGCACAGTTCTAAAGCTACCCGACCCCGATAACCATAAATAAAAAACAAAATGGCTCTGAAACTAATTGTTGGAGGCAAAACTACCAAGATAACTGTTTTTGCAAACGATTTAAAAAAAATTAACAGGACGGGCAAACGCCAAAACAGGCTTCAGTTAAAATTTTTAAAATCGAACGATCAAAATTAAAACCCGTGCTACCAAAGTTAATTTTAGAAGAATACCTTTTACCGGTCAAATCTTCAATTACAATGTTGATTTTGAGTTAAAGCTCCCATCAGACATTCTACTGTATGGAGCTGGTTTAGCCTACCCACATATTTATAGGACTACAGTAGGGACTTATGAAATAATTATGAGTACGACTTCAAGTGGAACACAGATACGTATCAGCAGTTTTCGCAATTAAGCAAATTTTATAGCGGTATCTACAATTATGAAAAACTAGCAGCGATTTTATAATTCGTTGCAGGGGTTTTGCAATACCATTTTGGTGGAAGGGAATGAAGAGGGACCATGCAAGTAGATATGGGAGCCACTAATCATGTTTGCAATTCGTTACAGAGGTTCCAGAAAATTCGAAAACTTAGTGATGGAAGATTTACCTGCATATGGGCAATAATACAAAGGTAACAACAGTTGTAGTGAGAGCATTGCTTGTGGCTTTCATCAAAATTGTCAGCGCAAATCATAGTACATGTTGGTGTCTTCCATTAGGGTTGGTATACTGAAAATCATATTTTTTGTATTTAATTTTATTTTAATAAAATTAATTATTTATTTTATGAGAATATTTATGAGCAATATATGTGTATCATTTCTTTAATTTGTGCATGGATGTCCTTTATTCTGTATAGTATTTAATCTGGTGTGTAGAGTACGGTTTACACACATAAGATCAGATTTTAAGTTCTTGCATAATACAAGTTTTATATTCACATATTAGATAGAAATTGGCATATCATCAGTATGACTGTAGCTGTGAGACCCTGTATTGTTCCTTTTTGATTTATATGCATATTTCATGTTTTTAGACATGCTTTAGCGTTTTTTCTTTAAAATGCATATATGTGTTTCGATACCTGTTTTGGTTAAACCGAGCATGCGGGGTAGCTTCCTAGGGTTGTAGGGAGTTACGGTGCGAAATTCAAAAATTAAAAAAAAAAAAGATATTTTGGAGGCCTATAAATATCTAGAGTTAGATATTTTCAAAAAATATTTTCAAAATTTAACTCTTAAGTTTTCTCCTTTTTTTCTCTCTGCCTTCTCTCTAACTTCTCAGGGGCCTGGGACTTGATTTTTGATAAACCAACTGCTGATCCTTAGTATCGACAATGTGGTCTACGCATCCATCTGAACGAAATTCGATTCCGACGAAGCTCGGATTTGCACGTGGATCGAGGCATCGGGTTTTTGACCCAACGAGATAGGATCTCAGATTCTACTGCTGTATAAGGTTTGTATATGTAATCTCATACTGTTTCACCATTTAAAAACGCATGAAATGTGATTTTATGTTTTAGATCTGGTTTTTGATATAAAACTGTTGTTCGGCATTTTCGGTGGATGGAAAGGTGTGTTGAGGGTTTTCTTTCGAGGTTTCGGCATGGGGCTTGAGTGTGTGGATGTTTGAGAGTGTTGAACGAGTGTTTGATGGGTGTTTGGAGGTTCGATTTGAGTTTTAGAGGCAAAAACCAGTGAACCTGTAGCCCAAAAACAAAATCTGGGGAAGTTCAGTCAACTGAACCTTGGAGGCCAGTCGATTGAACCTTGTTTTTGGGAGTTCTGTTGACTAGACCAGGGGGGTTAGTTGATTGAAATTGCTTCTGTTTGGTTTCTCCTTTTCCAGTGAGATTTTTAGTCGACTGGGGGCTTAGGCCAGTCGACTGGGGTTCTGTATGGGCTGTTAGTCGTGTTTTGGTGGTTCGGAGGTTGGGTGTTGGCTCTCTTCGTGTGGTTTGATGGATGAAAAAGGAGTTTTTACGAAAACTTTTGCGAGAAACGTGTTTATTGGAGATTTGGAGCTAACCCTAGGGGTTGAGGCTTGCTTTCTAAACGTTTTCATAAAATGTGTATGTTTTTACATAATTTGGTTTGATCTCCATGGTTTCATGGATTGGATCTCATGCTTATACATGTATTGTATAACTGCTTTTGGGGGAAAACATTGTGAAAATGTTTTGTTTTGATCTCCTGGTGAGGGATGGATCTGTGTACATGTATAATGTACCGATTTGAGAAATATTTTTAGAAGACTATCTAGATGTACCGAGATGACGTGTATGTGGCATGAGTTGCCCTCGATGTAAGTTCAGAAACGTGCGCAGAGTAGGTACTCAGGTCCTTTGGGGTAGTTCCCATAAACTGAGGCAGATGGGTGCTCAGCTCCCTCGGGGTCATAACCCGTAAATTGAGTGGTACGTTCATTGTTCTCTGTATAGAACTTGTGTGTATCTAGGCGATCCCATGATATCTGGGGGTTAGATACTGGATAGAAGTCTATAGTTGTGACCTCTGTCCCTGGTGATAGAGTCAGTACATAAGATCTTATTCTTCTATTCTGCGATGGTACATTCGGTGAGGGAACGATGTTTTGATTACTATTTTTTCTTAAATGTGGTTAGTTATTTGCAATAGTTGCATCACATGATTTTAAGGATGAAAATAGGGTTTTATGTTAATAAAACTGTTTTGGGAGACTTGTGTGGTCTGATGGGAAAACGTGAGAGTTTTTGGATGGAAAACCTGTTTGGTTTGTGGTTGAATTCACTCCCACCACATGATTGCATATTCCTGCTTTACTGCTTATTATCTGTTTTCTATTGGGCTTCAGCTCACGAGTGGGAATTTTCTATAAAACTATTTTCGGGTGATGATGTGGATGAGGAGTAGCATGGTGGTGCCCGTGGTGGCGGAAGACTTTTACAGTTTTCTTTCTTTTTGGTATGCCTGTTCCTGAAGGCAGGTTTTGTACGCCATAAGGCGATATATTGTACGCATGTTGAACTGTTGTCTTTCTGTATATTAGAGATATCTTTGGTTGGGTTTTTATACGTTTCAGCAGACGGATTTTGATGTATGAAAACCTATATTTTCATATAAAACTGGTGTATGGTGGATTTTCACGTGACCCCAGATTTTGGGGCGTGACAAGTTGGTATCAGAGCTCTGGGTTCGAATACCTAAGAGCTTTGGGAAGAGGGGTTTATCACCTGGTGAGGTTAATTGTGGATGCTTGCTTGCATGTGTTTAAACGCTGGTTTATAGCATGTTAATTGCTTTATGAGCATGATAATTGTGTATATGTGGGCATGGAGGTTAAATCTCAGGATTGGTAAGTCTTGCCTTCGGGCGTTTGGTTTAACCTATTTAGAGGCCAAGTTAGAAGCGCATTTGGCCGACGTGTTTTCTAGTTGGGAATCTGAACACGTTATCCAAGTTGACTAGTCTGTCTTGTTAGTTCTCCTCGGTATGTGAGACGTGTTTGCATAATCTTATATGGCTATGTGATAGCATGATTATGTGTTTATGTTACGTAGTAGCATGTTGTAGGAAAGCTTATCTTGTTTATATTGCTTCCTATAAAACTATGTCCACGCGGGGAGTGCAGGGACGGGGTCGTGGCCGAGGCCGTGGCTGAGGACGTGCCTATGTTCAGGTTTGGAGGAAGAGAGCATTCCTGCCCCACAGGAACAAGTGGGTTATACTGATGTTATCGGCACTGATGTCATCTATGAAATGTTTGCTACTATGAGAGTTATGGCAGAAGCGACCAGAGCTAGTGTGAGGGTTCTTGAGCCGAGGGCTTCTGTAGCTATGCGAAAGTTTCGGCGGTTGGATCCTCCGATCTTTTATAGGGAACTGGACCCAGAGGTGGCTACTGAGTGGTTAGAAGTGACCACCTCCATCTTGGACACTCTGGATATCGAGGAGGATGCTTTGCGTATAAAGTTGGCAGCGTTCCAACTGCAAGAAGATGTTGGGGAGTGGTGGAAGTTTTCCAACACCACTGTGGATGAGACGTGGGCTGCTTTCACGAGAGTCTTCTTGGAGAAGTATTTCCTGTGATCTTTGAGAGATACTTACCAAGAGGAGTTCATCTCCCTTGTTCAGGGGAATTTGTCTGTGGTCCAGTATGAGGCCAAGTTCGCGAATGTATTGCGGTTTGCACCTGAGATGGTATCTACAGAGGAGTTACGCACACGGAGGTTTGAGAGAGGACTTTGACCTTCTATTAATGATAGGGCTGCAGCTCTGGATATAGAGGTGTACATCAAGCTAGTGGAATCTGCTATCCGGGTTTAGAACTCATTGGCATATAGCCGCGGGATTAGAGAGAGCCGGAGCCAGCAGGGCAGTGGAGATGCACAGTCCCAGGGGCGTAGGGGCAAGCGCCAAAGGTTGTCTGGACCTAATTCTCGTTTTGCTGGATCATCTTAGCCGCAGTCGTCTGCACCTACACTTTTAGTGGCCTCGACAGGCAGGCCAGAGCAGATAGGATTGATCTGTTTTCGCTGTGGACAGCCGGGACATCGTTCAGTTGAGCGCCCATAAAAGGGCCAGGCTCAGAGTTCAGCGCCCGTCCAGTCTCAGGTGAGAGATCCACCTATCTGTTTTGGGTGTGGTCAGCCCGGGCATATCCGCAGACTCTGTCCCAGAGAGGGGAATGCTCAGGGTGCGACAGGAGCACTAGTTGCTTCATCAGTACAGAGGCGACAGGCTCCGCAGTAACCTAGGGCTCAGACATCTAGGTTTACGAAGGGCGGTGCATCAGCTCAGTCGGTGAGGCAGCCATCGACTCAGAGGTCTGGTGGGTAGACCAGATTACCGCAGGCCAGGGCTAATGTTCTTGCTGATCGCAGTGCTTCTAAGGCACCAGTGGCATCTAATGCTGCTATTACACCAACCATGATCAGAGGTACTCTTCTAGTCTTTACATCATGGGCCAGTGTTCTTATCGACACCGGAGCATCACGCTCATTTATATCATCTGCATTTGTATCTGCTTTGGGGTTGGAAATTGACTGGTTGGGTAGTACCTTGTATGTGGAGACCCCAGTTCATGGGAGTGTGAAATTGATCCTCGTCTGTAGATCCTGTGTGCTAGAGGTCGCTGGTCGTTGTTTAGAGTTTGATTTTATCATTCTAGACATGGCCACGTTTGATGTCATCCTAGGGATAGACTGGCTGACTACCTACCATGCCTTTATAGATTGTGAGTGATGGAGAGTGTCGATCTGTACACCGAAGGGTGACTTCTTCTACTTTGTGGGTGATCGGGATGAGGGCCTGATGTCTATGCCAGGTGCCACTCGGGTTCGAGGAGATTTGGGTTTTCTCTTTTTTGCACTCAGGTTAGAGGAGCCGGGTGGGGTTCGAGGGGTGTTGCCCCATGTGGTGTGCGATCACCCAGACGTCTTTCCGGACGACTTGTTTGAGTTGCCACCAAGTAGAGATGTGGAGTTCTCTATTGATCTTGTTTCAGGAGCTGCTCTTATCTCTATGCCATCGTACCATTTTGCACCGACGGAGTTGCAAGAACTCAAGGTGCAGTTGCAGGAGTTGCTTGATAAGGGGTTTATGGGGCCGAGTACATTACCGTGGAGAGCTCCAGCTCTCTTTGCAAAGAAAAAGGATGGTTCGTTGCGTTTGTGTATAGACTACAGGAAGTTGAACCAGATGACGGTGAAAAATAAGTATCCGATGTCGAGGATCGACGACTTATTTGATCAGTTAAGAGGGTCCCGTTGCTTTTCTAAGATTAACTTGACGTCAGGGTATCATCAATTGAGGATCAGGGATGAGGACATAGCGAAGACCGCCTTTTGGACTCGTTATGGTCACTACAAGTTTCTAGTTATGCCGTTCAATTTGACGAACACCTCTGCTACATTTATGAGTCTGATGAATCGTATTTTCCACCCTTATTTTAATGGTTCGTAGTCGTGTTCATGGATGACATTCTTGTCTATTCAGCCACGAGGGAGAAGCATGAGGAGCATCTGCATGTTGTCTTGTAGCTTCTGAGAGAACATCGCTTGTATGCAAAGTTTGAGAAGTGCGAGTTTTGGATGACAGCGGTGAGATTCCTTGGACACGTGGTGTTAAAGGATGGGGTATCAGTGGACTCGTCTAAGATTGATGCAGTGACGGATTGGCAGCGACCGAAGAATATTTTTGAGATACACAGTTTTCTCGGTCCGGTAGGTTATTATTGACAGTTTGTGAGGGATTTCTCTAGGCATGCAGCACCGATGATGCGTTTGACGCGAAAGGGAGTCGCGTTTGTAGGGAGCGAGTCTTGTGAGTCAGCTTTTCAGGAGCTGAAGAGAAGACTAACCAGTGCACCAGTTCTGATTGTTCCAGAGCGAGGTCTGGGATATACTGTGTATTGCGACGCGTCACTTGATGATTTCAATTTTGTGTTGATGCAGGGAGGTAAGGTTGTAGCCTATGGCTCACGATAGCTGAAGACACACGAGAGGAATTACTCAACTCATGTTTTGAAGTTGGCAGATGTGGTCTTCGCCTTGAACACCTGGCGGCATTATTTATATGGTGAGCATTTTGAAGTCTTCTCTAATCACAAGAGCCTAAAGTACTTGTTTTCACATAAGGACTTGAATCTTCGCCAGCGAAGATGGATGGAGCTGTTGGAGGACTACGACTTTGATTTGCAGTACCATCCGGG
>JAULJZ010155061.1:0-28774 GCA_032270985.1 Heliamphora pulchella
ACATTTTGGTATCAGAGCCCTAGGTTATAGGTTCTGTAGACTTGTTAGAGTGTGGTCTGTGGTGGACCGTAGGTTAATTGTGTCATCTCGCGGCCTGTTGAGAAGAGTGGTTTAGGCCTGGGGTTGTCATACCTTTGCCTTCTGGCATCTGACTGATTGCCATTGAGGTCGATTTGGGAAACGCATTCTGCAGGCGTAGGGTCCTAATTGGAAGTCTAAGCAAGTTATCAGATTAGGAAGATAACCCGGGAGGGGTCTTGCTTTGTTGTTAGTTTGTGAAGTCTAAGTAAGTTATCAGATTGGGGAGATAACCCGGGAAAGGTCTTGTGCTGCTGTCAGTTTACGAAGTCTTAGCAAGTTATCAGATTAGGGAGATAACCTGGAAGGGGCATTGTGTTGATTTCTTTTTACAAAGTCTAAGTGGGTTATTAGATTAAGGGGGATGAACCTTGTGTTATTGAAACCTTTCGTAGACAGTTTTTTCTTATCCTTATGTCTATAAGTTGGACTCCTGTGTTGAGCCCTAAGCCATAGCATTCCTACGATTGGAAGGAGCATGGAGAGACTCGGATGGAGCATTATTCAACCTGAACCAGTATAATGAGGCACGACAAGAAGAATCTTTGCAAGTGGGACCAGTAGAACCTGATCTAATCGCTATGATGTTGAAGGTGATCGTAAGATTGACAGAACAAAATGCGAGTTGGATCACGATGCGAGCTGAGAGGAACAATAACCCCTTAATCAAATAATTTAAGGATCTGGGTGCAAAGAAGTTCATAAGAACCCTTAGCCCTGCAGAAGTAGAAAACTGATTGAAGGATGTCGTGCGTATTCTAGATAGGACGGGGGTAGATGCGGATATTAGGTTTGACCTCGTAGCTTTTATGTTTAGGGGAGAAACATACCACTGGTGATAAGCCATGGAACTATTCTTGAAGATGCTGGTGCTAGGAGTTGAACCTCCCGTACCCCAGAGAATTACTTGGGATCATTTTGAGAAAACGTTCGATGTGTAGTACAAGCCCATAAACTATAAGCATGAGAAGGAGTTGGAATTCATCGACCTGGAACAAGAAGGATGACTGTGGCAAAATTCGAGATGATGTTTACAGAGTTGTCACGATATGCCAACCAGCTTGTACCTGATGAGGAGATAAGGTGTAGAAGGTTCAAGAATGGATTAAGTTTTTAGATTAGAACATGGATGACGGTTCTCGAGATGCACAACTACGCAAGACGGGTGAACATAGTGCAAGATGAATTGCAATGCGGGCCAAAAGGACCGGTAACTCTTTAGTTAAACAATTCAAGAATTTGGGTACCAAGGAGTTTGTGGAAATAGTTAGTCCCGCTAATGCTGAAAATTGCTTAAGCGGTGGAGTGCGCATTTTAGACACACTAAGTTGTTCATGTGGTAAGTTCTTAAGAATTGATTTATATTCATTTGACATCTAGACTGTGTAACTCGTATGGAGTTAGTATTCAATTTTCAGTATGGTATCAGTGAGACCTTGACCCATTTTTTTTTTGGCATTTTTCGACGCGTGTTATGTGTTTTCGTTGCAGCATATTTTTAATACTTTTGATGCATGATCGGGCTTAGATATGCATGCGAGATAGGTTCCCGGGGCCGTGGGCCATTGTGGTGTAATTTTTGAAAAATTTCAAAAAAAGATATTTTGGATGCCTATAAATATCTGGAGTTAGATATTTTCAAAAAGTTATTTTCCAAAACTTCTTCAGTAAGTTTCCCATTTTCTCTCTGCCTTCTTTCTAAGTTCTCAGGGGCCCGGGGCTCGATTTTCAACGATCCAACAACGAATCCTTGCTTTTGGCGTCGTGGGCTACTCAGCCATCCGGTCAGATTTCAATTCCGACGAAGCTCAATTTTGAACATGGTTCGAGGCGTCGAGTTTTAAACTCATCAAGGTAGGATTCTAGACACTACTATTGTATAAGGGTGCTATGGGTAAATGTGGGTGTTTTTACTGGTTAGATCTTTGTAGATCTGATTTTGTATCAAAGTTTGTTTTTGGGTTCAAAATTAGAATTTTGTTGGTTCCGGTGGATGAAATCGGGTGCCAGGTGTTTTTTTGGTGGCCTTGGTGTTAGGCATAGGCGTGTGTATGTTTGAGGATGTTAAAAAGGGAGTTTCGAGGCTTCAATTTGAGGTTTGGAGGTTGAACCCATAGCTTAGAATGGTTTTTGGGTTGGGTTCAGTCGACTGAACGTATGAGTTCAGTAGACTGGATCATGTGTTCTTGGGTTTAGTCGACTGGACCTTGAGGGTCAATCGACTGGACACTGCTGCTGAGTGTTTTGGCTTTTCCAGTGTGTTTTTTAGTCGACTGGGAGTTGGGGCCAGTCGACTAAAGTTGTGGACTGTCGGTTTATGATTTTGGGTTGATTCCTTGATTTTTGATTGGTGTCCTATGGTATTCAATTGATTAATTTATGGGAATTACTTGATTTAAATACCTGTAGATTCCTTTTGGGGTTTGGTTGGTCGTGTGGTGGTTTTTGGGGTTCGTGTTGTGATTCCAGATGTTTGTTTAGATGCCGTCCTTGGGTTGACGTGCATGATTAGGTTTTGGGTGTTGTAGCACGGTCGTGTGCGTGATGGTTATGCGTGGGTGGTGTTAGGTTTTGGTGAGAACAATGGTTGTGGGTTTGGTGTTAGCCTCGGTTAGGTCGAGTTCTACCGGTTTGTTAACTGCGTTGGCGTGTATGGGTGTCGTGGGTCCAGGTTTGTGGATGTTGGGTTACGTGACGGGTGACGTCGTGGTGTGAAGTTATATGTGGTTATGTGCTGTTATAACTAGTTTGTACATTTATAACTGTTTATTTATGTACGGAATATGTGAGTGAATTATATGAGATGATACTATTATGTGTAACGTGATTTATGCTTCAAAACCTAGAGTTTTATAGGCATGTGACGTGGTTTATAGAACGTCGTGTTGATACATGGTTATATGCTTTAAATCCTGGTTTAGGTTTGCATATGTGTATGAAATGGATTAAATGAATCTGTGATCCAGTAGATGTAAATCCTGGTTGATGATGCATGGGTGCGTGTGTGGGTATATGAGGTAGGCTGCGAAAGCCGGTGTGTGTGCGATTGGGGGCTGCGGTCCTTCGGTGAAAGTCTGAGAAGATGCGATTGGGGCTGCGGTAGTCCTTTGGTACTAGTCCATAAAGCTGTATTTGGGGGCTGCAGTCCTACGGTGAAAGTCCATGAAGTTGTGTGTGTTGCATAGATGGGAACTACGGTCCAACGGTGAAAGTTCGTGAAGTTGTGTGTGTTGCATAGATGGGGGCTGCGGTTCTTCAGTGAAAGTTTGAGAAGATTCATGGATTGCATGTATTGCATTTTGGGATGGATAGACCAATTTTTTAAAAATTGTATTATCAGCCTACGGGAGTCAAAATACTGTATTAACTGCCTACGGGAATTGTAATATTTGAATCATTTTCAAGGCTTTGATGAGTTGAAAAATGGTTTCTTTATCCTCTCTTTACCTTGCATGTGAAAATTATTTTCTGGCTTTGGTGAGTCGCGATCTAAAATGATTTTCAAATTGTTTTATTGGTTTGAAAGAGAGTCAAAAACTACATTCCGTTTATCGAGCATGTTTAGCTTATACTGCATGTGTGTTTAGAATATGCTGTGCTTTGACTCATGGTGTGGGATTTTGATTTTCTACAGATACCGATCATGCAGGTTGATTAGGAGGTGCAAAAAAGGTGGAAGAGCTGTAGTTTTCCTTTTTGTTAGCCTTTTACATGTATGCTACAACATGTTTTTTGGGCATTGGAGCCGTGTAATGTTGTCGTTTGGCGTTTATATACAATGCATGTGTGGTATAGTTTTGAGAGTATGTTCTCGGGTTGGGTATTGCGTTTGGTTGTTTATGGGTGTTTCACGTGGCCTAGAGTTTAGGGCGTGACAGTATCGGTGTGTGTCACAAGGAAGTTTCTTTCAAAAACCTTTTGTGATGTGACCTGTTAGGGAAAACCTATTTAGATTAGTGCATAAAGGTTTCTTGTAAAGAGAAGGAATTTTCTCATGGGAATGTATAGATGAGAAGTTGAAGGGTGATATAATTCTAGTGTTTCTGGTGGAGCTGTGAAGCAACTTAGTGTGAGTACGCGGGAGGAATAAGTTTTTGGATGAGAATAGTGGAAGCATAAGTGAAACTATACGAATTAATGGGTATGGTTTTTGTAAATTGGCCTTGAGTGAATCGAGTGTCTTAGTAAAATGCGGGTAAGATGAAATAGTTAAAAGTGCAGAAGTGAGTTTTTGGTTCGGTTATGTGGCAGAGAATGTGTGAAGGGATTGAGTGATGATGGTAAGGGATTTTAGAATCAGGAGTTAGTACTGTACGGTTAAAGTATTGTTGGGCGAGTGGTACGTATGTGAATGAAAGATGCAAATGTACATTGTGGTATGACGAGGGTTGTGTTTGCATTGGTATAAGTAAGCATAAACCTGTGGAGCGTTTAGTCTACGTGGTATGTTTTGCCCTAGTGACGCATTAGGTTCAGGTGGCAGTATTAATCTTGATAGTCGTAAGGCTAGAGTGGTAATTAAAAGTGTGTGTGAAGATTGTGTGTTAAAGATAGACGATAGGGTGACTGTTAAGAACAAGTATCCTTTGCCTAGGGTAGACGACCTGTTCGACCAATTGCAAGGAACTAGAGTGTTCTCAAAGATAGACTTGAGGTTAGGATATCATCAATTGAAAGTGCGAGAGTCAGATGTACCCAAGACTACCTTTAGAACTCATTACGAACATTATGAATTTGTGGTGATGCCTTTCGGGTTAACGAATGCACCTACGGTATTTATGAACCTGATGAATCAAGTGTTTAAAAGTTTTCTAGACCAATTCGTGATTGTATTCATAGATGACATTTTCATATACTCTCGGAGTGAGGAGGAACACAGGGAACATTTGAAGATTTCTTTGCAAACCCTGAGGAAACACAAGTTCGTGGTTTGGTCATTATCTTCATAATCAGGAGATCGTGTTTGGGAACCGTGCTGGGTGCATGAGGTTTGAAGGGACCATAGACAAATTTGAGAGTGTGGTTGGTTAGTACTAAGACGATATATCCTGGGTGTGCTATGTCTAGAGGTTGCTTGTGTTCCACCTTAGGTTTAGAGATGGGTATGTTGATTGCCCATGGGAACGAAGTATGGAGTAATAAGGTTCAGCAATGTACCATGTGACTTGGCTAGCCTAGGGCGATACGTGAGAAATTGTGGGTTACGATGCCTGTGATCGATGTGTGCTTCGAAAGCAAAATACGAAAGTGCAGAAGGTGTCTGCATGGTTAAGGAAGTTCTTGATAACTCTGGATAGAAGAACTCAGGATTGGATTCCCTTTGTGTTGTGCCATGCGCTTTCTATGAGAGTTACGTGGGCAGTGGACTCGAAGCCGTAGCGTGGTTGTGATTTGCCTAACAGGAGTTAGGTGAGTAAGCGCAACCTTCTGGTGTGAGGTTTTGGCGCGATGGGAATGTTGATGAATGTCTCCGTGCATGATTGGTGATGAGCTTATAATCTTATGGTATGGGATGTGTTGTACAAGGTATGCAGACTGGTAGTGTTCGTATCTATGTGCGAATGAGGTCTGAAAGCTGAGAGCTTGATGTAGCGGATGGTTTGGGGTACCGTGATCGTGGTTAACGGTAACTATTTGACTGTGGTCGATGTGGCTTCAAGGTAGAGTTCACAGGGTTCTTAAGAGGCCAAGTGTTTGAGTACTGGGAGTACGCTGAGATTGGGTCATAGGATTTGTTGACCCTTTTCTTCTCTCTGGAGAGAGATAGAGTTTCTTTGTAGACAATTGTCTGTTGTGAGTTGTTTCATCTCGGTTGGAGGGAGATGCCGGGTTCGTGATCAATTCATGTTTTGGTTGTGTACTGAGACCAAAAATCTTTGTGGATTCGTTATCCGTCTTGTGACCCTTGGAGTTATGATTCGGGGACTTGTATCGCCGTGATCGAGTGATTGTGGGTTTGCTTCTTCGTGGCTTCAACATGTGGTTCATAGCTGCGTGCCTTCTGGGAGGTGGAACATCTATGTGTATAACTTGGGATCCGATTGCTCCCGCAGTTCGGGACCGTAAAGAATCCCATATGGGGTTAGTATTATCCACAGTGGAAGACCGTAAAAGAGTATGTACGAGTGTGGTAAACATGATAGGTCGTGGTAACCTAGTTAGTGTGGCTCGTTTTATATGATGGTTGAACCATTTTGGTTGTGTTCCCTGTAAGGTCAGGTTAGTGGACCAGGAATGCTTTTGCTTGTTCTTATTGACAAAGGAATTGGTGTTGAGATGTAGTGCTCTTTCAACAGTGATCAACTAAGAATTGTTAACCATTGTGTACAGCTTGTTCTGGATTGTGTGGTTATGGTTGTACTTCTAGCTCATGGCAGAGCAGGAATTTTGTTAGAACAGTGCGGCTATGATATGCGTATGGTGAGTTTCTAATAAACTTTGGTGAGTCTGGATTTGGGTCCTATTTGGAGCTTTGAACTGTTCAGAGTTCTTAGAGTCGAGGAGTGGTTATCGACTGTGGTAAGTGTTGTACTTTGGCATAACCGTTTGTTTGGATGGTGGTCCCAAGAGCGTGGTAAGGTATGAATCAGGAAGGATATGATGTTTGAGAAGCCTTGGTTGGCGTGGTCTGTTCAGACCGCCGCAGTTATTTGGTCGGGAATGGAAGGGCCGTGATAAACCCTAGATGTGAGAAAATTTCTAAGTGTAAGATGCTAGTCTTGGTTGGTGTCTTGGGTCCGAATATTTTGCTATTGTGGACTCAAGGGATTGATGTATGTGTTAAGAGTTGGAATCAATATCAGATGGTGGCTATCATGTTTGTTTTGTTAGATGACGGCGACCATGTTTGATGTGAGGCGGATCTACAACTTTAGTATCCGTGATTTGATAGCAAGATGTTGTGCGGTTGCACAAGGGACATGGTTGGGTTTTGTGTAGGATGTTATATGTCTATGAGATGTTCAGTCTGTGGAATGTGTTTGGTCGAGTGACTTGTTTGGGTCAGGTGACTATGTGACTATGGTGCCGAATTGGTTTCCAGTTGTATAGAACCTTGTCTAGGACAATGGTGTATCACCTAGTGTTTCTCCTTGGTGAGAAATGTGGTTCGTGATAGAAGTTTGAGTAGAAGATGAAGGTTTGAAGGTTTGTTGAGATGAAAAGCATTCTTTGATGTCCAGGTGAGTAAGTGAACTTCTCTCTGGAGTCGGGTGTTGTGTTGTTGCTCGTGGATCGGCGTCGTGCCAACTTTAAGATGGCATTGTTAGCATTAGGAGGGTAATGATGTGGTAGCAAAGTCAGTGGTCATCTGGCAATCGTCAAAACTCGAGTAGAGTTTGTGCATGGAACATGTGATTTCAAGTGATCGATGTCGGAGTTCGACGTCGTGTGTTTGGACTTGTGGAGATAGTCCTCGGTGTGCATGGTGAGGTTTGATTGAGCCAGTTTGTGGCAGTATGAGCGAAGGGGTGGTAGTCACTATATTTGGGTGTAAAGAGTGTTTGGAATCAAGTACCATGGTGGATTAGTCTTGTGTGATGTGTTTATCGCTGGAGTAGTATGTTTGAGGATTGGCAGTGTGAGTTGGATTTTGATCCCACGTTTCATGGATGTCTCATGGGTGACAGTGAAGTCAATAGGACTTGCACGTGTGGGCAGTTTGTGTGGAGTCGTGTTTACCTCGTGTGATGACAGGTTTGGGATTTCAGTTGTTGGGGCATTTCTATTGTTGTGCGGTATTGCTGGGTCTGTAACAGGGATCGTTGATAGTTTCGGGACAGGGATTTGCTTGAGTTTTAGTGTTTAATTTTGAGGATGAAATTTCTTCAAGGAGGGTAGATTATAATAACCCGAACTCAAGATACGAATAAAAAAAAAAAAGAACATCTCAAAAGAAACGAAATCTAGAACCTAAGTTCGGTAAGAAGAACCGGCCTGACCATTTAACCTTTCGAGCCCGAGACTCGGGAAAGAGAGGAAAACACACAAGTAAATATTAAAACCCTAATATTGAGGTTATAAACTCAAGGTTTTAAGCCCAATTTGTTTAAGATAAGAGATAAACTCGAAAAGTCAAGAAAACGACCCAATGTCAAAAATACCCGAATTTTCTCCTAGAATTAAATAAATAAAATTATTTGATATATATATATATATACTCAAGTGGATAACCACCTAGGAAAGTGTGCCAAACTTAGTGGCCAAGTTTCATCAAACTCAAGTTAATTTTAAAAGTAACTAATGTTAGTTAACCCATGGTTAAGAAAACTTCCTACGAAGCTTCCTATATGATTTTTGGCCATAAGAAAAGACCCAACACACCCTTTTTGCTAAATAATTTCGTGCATATAGGGAGGGAGCGAGGGAGAGAAAGAAAAAGAAAGAAGGAAGAAGAAGAAAGAAGAAGAACTAAAAATTTTTGGTGGAATCCATGAATGCTAAAGTTACGTCCTTGATCCAAAGCATAAAAGAATGATCTATATAAGGTAAGCAAGACTCCAATGCATCTGATTTTACACCTATCAAACATCTCATTCATCATTTGAAAACACCAATTAAAGATCAAGAATCGAATATGAATCGAAAAGGCGTCATGGTGAGATTTTAGTACTGTCTTATTGTGGCTGTTGTGTCTTGAAGTTTTTTTTAGCTTTTCTAATGGATCCATGGCATGAAAAGGTTCTGGAGTTGTCATATTTGAGTGTACAAAATATGGATGTAAACGAAATGGACCAACCATTAACACACATGATGCTAGGAGACTAGATCTAAACATGGCCTGCAATTTGAGCCTTTCAACCTTTCTGCCCAGAGATTTGAAATATCATAACTCAATGTAGAAATTTGATCTAAGAATGATTTGTATGTCCAGAGTTATCTTTTTGTGTTATCTTTCAACCAAAATTGGTTTGAACTTATTTGAGTAAGTAGAACTCGATATATTGCAATTCTACCAAAGTGTGTCGGTTTCAAACCAGTCAACAGTGCAAACCTAAAAGCCCTAGTTTAAAATGAGATCCGAGTTTTTGCCAAAACAGAAAAGTTGTAGATAACTTGTATATCTATCTTTCCACGAAAACTCAGAACAGAATATTTAGTTTTTGGAGGTCAAAACCCCTTTGAAACTCTCTGTTGTATTTCATCCCTCAAGGGACCCTTCTGTCACATATTTTTGTGTATCCCAAAACCTGTATTTTTTATGACCTATTCAAAAAGTGGTCTACATGAACTTTGTAGATAACATATTGATCTGGGTTCTGCCCAAATATCAGATGTTAAATCCTCGGGATGATTCCCCAAAACTATTTTAAACCTTCTATTCAAAACTAGCTCTGCTGAGTTTTGGCAGCTGACAGAACCTGCTTTTTAAAATGCCCAAAAAGTCTAACTTGTTTCAAACAACTACCCTTAGCTCTAAACATGCAACTTGTAGGGGAAATGTTGAACTAGATGATACTAAAACATGGGCTCATTTGGACTTAATTGGATACCCCAAAATCGAGAGCAACAGAAGCATAATTTTGGGTAAAATCTGGAGAAAGTGCTGAACAATATTTTTTTAGGAAGAAATGTTCACCCTTTTACCATACAATTTGGTCTTGGTGTTAAACATGAGAATTGTAGGAAATATTTTTATCTAAATGGTGTTTAAAAATCATAATATGATTCCAAGTCTAAGTACCTCAAGATGCTACGGTATTTTGAAATTTAACGATGTGGAAGAGAATAACAAATGGTTAAATAAAATATGTAAACAAGTGAAGGATTGGGTAAGCGCGTAGTACACCTTAAACCTAAAAAGAAAGTAACCACGGTCCCAAAAATCAAGGAAACCTTCCACGATTAGAATCATTTTAGTTTCACATGCTAAAGGGGGAGGATGCCGTGATTAACGGTCGAGTTGTATTTTGCTTGTTAGGCTCCAAGGTTGTAGAACCTGGGGGTCCTGCTTAGCTTGCCAGGGGGAGGCTCAGTTCAGACGCATATTATGCAAAGTGAGAGTACTTAGCCATTATCTTGAACTTATGTTATCTAAATGATGCATGAAAATGCTTTGAACCGCATGTTTTGAACTATGGCCAGTTTTAATAATTGCATGAACCTGTTGTTTTCAAATGCCATGATAGCTTTAATTCAAGTGTGCTATCTACGCTATTTTGAGCTAGCATAATGTTATTATGAAACTATGGTTAATGTTGTGTGGTTATTCCAAAGTGCCAAGTTACAAGGATTTCTGGCCCTTTTATATCCCTTTATGAGAGAGGTTACCCAACTATGGGTTTTTTTCCATTTATCCCTATACGGGAGGTTTCCCATTGAGCGGAGATTTTTGCCTTAAAGGCGTTGTGGCCTAAGTTCCGAACAGCACATACCACTCGGTCTTGGTGGAGAGTGGCCTTCATTCATTCACGTTGCTATCCGTGAATTGAGAATTGAGGTTACGGTATTGTCAGAACTCCCGATCGTGAGGTTGACGACTACTCTGACACTGTTGGGGTTTAAGTCTAGATTTGAGAAAGTGGTCATGTATTTTAAATTTGTGGCGGTTAAACCAGGAACATATTTCTATAAGTAATACTGAGAAGGTTTTGTATAATCAGTGATATTTTCATGTTCAAGTAAATGCATCAGTATCTATATTTTCGTGGAAAATGTGAAGAACTATTTTTAGAAAGATTTTTCAGTTCTCCTTAACTAAGTAACTGTCTTTCCTGTTCATGATAATGCTAAGTGCGCTCTCCTGTAACCTCTGTGGTTATAGATACCAGGAACGGCTAGGAGTTGGTCCACCACAGGCGTCATCGAGTAGTTTTGGTTCTGGTGTTGAATTCATTTTGGCCAATCTATCTTTTATTTAATTTTCGTGTTACCAAAGCTTCATGTATAAGATTTGAAGGTTTTTAACATTTTAAAAGTAATGTATGCCTTAGGATGGTGAATCCCTAGTGACTCGTGTTTACCTCTTTTGATATTAAGATTTTTGTGGTTGTTGAAGTTTACTCCCTATCTCTCTCTTGGGCTGCCGATTTGCAGCGGGATCTTATCCCTTTGTGTAGGATTGGTGCCTTGCGTTGATCGGGGTGTTACAGTAATCGAAGGACCGTAGCCCCAACGAACGTATCGTCAGCCAGAGCTAACATTCACAGAACCACATGTTCATCTATCCCATTCCATACACCTATGCATATCCTAACCAAGATTTAAATGCATAAAGCCACGTACTATCACTACGTTTCACAAACCACGTCACATGCTACACACGCAACTCACACAACACTTGCAACTCATGCAACATGCACCACATGCATCCGTTTCTCATAACCCACACATACATGCCTATAAAACTCTGCGTTTTAAAGTAAAAACCACATTACACATAACGGCATCAAGCCATGTAATCCACTTACATAATCTGTACATAAATAAACTAAAGTTATAAATGCACATAACCAGTTATAAATACACATAGCCATATATAACATCACATTATGACGCCACCCGTCGAACGACCCGACATCCACTCATATGGACAACCAACAACTCACAAAACCAAGTCTAACCCGAAGGCCAACACCACTTAAGCGCTCGACCGCACAACCACTGCTCGAGCGGTCCCCTACCGACATTGCACATTGCCGCAACCCCGCTCGAGTGCACAACCACTGCTCGATCGGTGGCCTACCGACATTGCACATTGCCGCAACCCCGCTCGAGCACACAACCACTGCTCGAGCGGTCCCCTACCGACATAGCACATTGCTACAACCCCGCTCGAGTGCACAACCACCACTCGAGCGATCACCCACCAACCCAACTCTCAGCCACCAGCCCGCTTGAGCGCATAACCACCGCTCGAGCGGTCAACGTTGGGAGGAACCCTAAACCAAGAAACAAAACCAAACCCCAGCATGTACCGATGCACAAACCACCACAAGCACAACGTGCACCAAAAACCCGCATCTAACCATGCACGTCACCCCCAAGGACAGCACCTAACAAACACCCAAGGCCATGACACGACCCCCGAAGCCACAACACAACAAACAAAACCCCAAAAAGAATCCAATCGTATTTCAGTAGACTAATCCCATAATCAATCAACTGAGTACAGTTGGAAACCAGTTGGAAACCAATTGGAAACCAAGAATCCAACCACCAACACATCATAACCCAGACTAACACACGCCCAACACGGCAAACATGAACCCACGATGCCCACACGCGCCCAACACAACTCATGATGCTCACATGCGCTCAACACAAGCCCACAACACTCACACGTGCCCTACACAACCCACGACGCCCACACGTGCCCAACATGAACCCACGATGCCCACACGCGCCCAACACAAGCCCACAACACTCACACGGGCCCTACACAACCTACGACGCCCACACGGGCCCAACATGAACCCATGACGCCCCAAGAAACAAGGAACTTGATAAAAAGGGGTAACAAGGATGAAAAACAACCTTTCCCAAACGTTCGGGCAAAAACGGGTGAAAAACAATTTGGAAATCTTGACATACCCTCACTCTTTTGGTCATAACTTTTTCTATAAAAATAATTTTAATGTGATAGAGGTGTCATTGGAAAGAAGACTTCCGGGGATTCAATCTGAGTATAAGACTGACCCAATTTTGATTTCGGATGAGGGAGATAACACCAAAACAAAACGACCCTGCGCAGCCAGTCCGCTCGAGCTGACATCGGGCGCTAGAGCGAGCTACCACCCGAGAAAAACCCAGATTTTCCTAATCTTGGTGTTCTAAGTTCCCAAACTCTCCAACACCCACTATGATGCTTCAAAACACTCACAAACCAACCAATTCACATATATTTAACACCCACGGACACACACGAACTCAAACCGCCAAAGATCACCGAACGAAAAACCTCAAAACCCGGTTCCATCTAACCAAAACAACACAAAACCCCATTTTCAAGCCAAAACCAAGTTTCTCAAAACATAAATCAATTTTTTTCATACATTTTTAACCGGTAAAAACACTCACGATTACTCGTAGCACCCTTATAAGACATGAGATTCTAGAATCCTACCTCGTTAAGTCAAAAACTCGACGTCTCGATCCACGTACAAAACTGAGCTTCGTCTGAACAAAATTCTGTCCAAATAAATGCGTAGCCCACAGTGCCAATAGCAAGGATCCACTATTGGATCATCAAAAATCGAGCCCCAGTCCCCCGAGATGTTAGAGAGAAGGCAAAGAGAAAAAGAAAACTTTGTTGAGAAGTTTTAAAAATATCTTTTAAAAATATCTGACTCCAGATATTTATAGGTCTCTAAAATAACTTTTTTTTGAAAGTTTTTTAAATTCGCACCCCAACGCCAAGTGGCCCCGGGAACCTACCCCACATGCATATCTAACTCCGATCATACATCAAAATGCATTTAAACATGCAAAATCAAAAACTGTAAACACGCGTGAAAAAAATGCCGAAAATGAAAACCGGTCAGGGTCTCTCACTCCTTTCCTAGTATGTAGTCAAAATATCAAACTTTACAATATCATCATTTAGAATCTATATTTCGAGTGTTAGTATATCTTTACATTCCGACATGAATTTAACTTCGAACCCATAAACTAACAATTTTCATAATTCAAACATATCATCTTTAGCTCCAAGTTCTCATACCCAATCCTATCCTTATGAAACAATTTAATCACAAAAGAAGTTAGCTTAATTTTAAGGAAATCTTTCCCTTCTTGAATCAAATTGTAAACTCTAACTCATAAACTAACTTAGCATACATAAATATTTCGTCAAAAGTTTCAATTAATAAGTTCAACCACAATACCTAACCATGGTCCCACACACAATTACTTATCTCAAAGTTATTCTACAACAAAATATGGAAACATTAGCTTATTCTAATCAGTTATCTTTAATCACATTACCATGGTATGATATACAAAAATCCCACCTTTTTCAAGTTAAGTTACAAGTTCGTACAATCAACCTAAGAGTTGATTCAAATTGGAAAAATAACTTATCAAATTCAAGTATCATACCCGATCTTACCGCATCATGATTAAAATAGATGTGGTTTGTTTCAATTATAAATGCAAGGAAATTAGATTACATCTCCGAATGTCATAGAGCTAATCCTAGTTCCGTAGTCTAATCACTCATACACTAGGTACACTACCATTTAGCTCAGTGTTCATGCCGTCAACACTTCCCACCAACTTCCATAAGGGATGGTAACAAGCTAAGCTCAAATACTCAATTTTCAGAACAATTTGAACCATTAATTAACACTTTACAAAATTACATGGCTCAAGCAACCAACTAAGTATTCCAATTTCAACATTTTATCAAAACTCCATGAAGTTAAATCAATAGATCACAATTTAAACTAGGACTTTACCCAAAATTATCGACGTTTTTGATTAAACTAAAAATTTAACTCAAATTTCACAAATCCCCAAGTCACAATGTTCAACCAACGCAGTAGCTATCCCAACTGCATTAATCTAATCAACAATCAAGAACCTAATACTTTGCCACAACTTAAGCTAGGATTCTCGTGTCAAAATTCTCAAACCTTTAAGCAACCCATAAGTTTTAACTGAACAGCCGCAAGTCACCAAGCTACTAATCTCATACTACTCCCAAGATGTACTAATTTTATTCTTTAGTTTAAGCTATCCCGTAATCAAATCAAATATACCAAGAAATAGCTAGGTTTTGATAAATTTCTCAAATCTTTTGAATTTCATCAATTTTCCATCTAAAACAACACATATCAACCTCCAAACATCAATTTAAGTCAAGATCCTACCTCTCGGAGCCTCAAAATGTCAGAGTGCGCCCAGCTCCAAGAACCTTAGGTTTGGCCACCAATAGGTTTCAACTTCTGATTTGAAGTGGCTTGAATCTCACTCTATCACTTCCAATTTTGATAGTCGCTTGATCAATTTCTGGGAAATGGTTAGGACTCAGGCTTTGTGTGTTCCATGGAAGTTGGAGAAAAAGAAAAACTGCTAGAAGAGAAGAGATAGTCGTGGCCGAGAGGGAGAGATTGAACAAACGGTCGGTGATGGCGATGGTGCCTGCGTCAGCGGCGGTAGTGTGGCCAAGCAGCACTGGGGCATATGGCAGTCGCGGGTTTGGGGGGACAGAAGCATGCAGAAGGGAAGGAAACAAGGGTGTTTTTGGGATCGAGGTGTTTGGCACCAGGTTTTATCTCCTTTACTCATTTTCTCAAAACCTCTAGAATTTTCATTTTCTCAAAGCCTTTAGAATTTTAGTAAACCCACCACATTTGATTAATTCCCTTAATCACATTAAGTAAACCCACCAATATAATTTAAAATAAATTAAAATATTATAATTAGTATTTTCTGACATCAAATAATTATTTGCAATTCAATATCCCGGGACCACCACCCATACTATCCACATATAACAAACTTTATTAATTATTAGAAATCTATTATGTTTATTTAATTATGTTAAGCAATCAGTTAACTAATTAAAATAAAAACATACTGGGTTGCTACATAAACCCTCTTGTTCATTTCATTTCTTTTATTTTTCTTTTGTTCTCTTTTGTTTCGTTTAAAATATAAAATATAAAAAGTTAGATTTTCTTTTTATTAGTTTAATATCATTTTCTAACCTTTTATTTTGACTTAATTTTCTTTTGTAAACTCTTTCTTTATTTTCTTTTTTCCTTTTAATTAAATCTTTAGGTGTTCTCTTGTCATACTAATACATAAAATACTTGTTATTAGTTTCATTATTTTTTTCTTTGGTAAACTTTTTAATATAGGATTTTTACATACTCTTTATTTTGGTTATGCTTTTAGATAATTTGATAATATATATATTTAGTATGTTAATTTAGTTTGAGGTTATATTCTTGGTAACTCATGTCTATTCTTGATTTTAATTCATGTTTTCTTTTCTTTATATCATTATTGCATGCGGGTGTGCTTTATGTATCCTTTAGTTAAAAAATTGCATGTCGTAGGACTTAGGATTTTTTTTTCTTATTTGCTTTATTTTGGTGTTTTATATACATACGCTATGTATTTTTCTTTATTTAGTTTTGGATGTTCTCTATTTGTCTCCATTTTCTATATTTGCATGCATTTGAGAAATCTTATTATGAACCAATGATGATTAATAGAGGCCAACTTTACGGTTGGGCGAACGAAGTACCTAACACCTTTCCTGAGTCGTACCTTAATCCCCGAACCCTTTTTCTCTAGTTAAACATTTTAAAGATCAGTAGTCATTTTTATTTTTCTTGATTTTTCTCAAAAACCAAGTGACGACTCTATTTCTCACAAAAAAGGGTTTTCAAAATTTGACTTTCAAGGTGTTAAAATATTTTCAAGCATTCTTTGAATTCTCATATTTTTGACTTACCAAAAAATTCCAAAATCCCGACGCCACACCAGTGTCAACCTAAAGTCTAAAATATAGATATCGAAAAAGCTAGAGACGAACCCGTGGTGTCCACAAAAGGTTTCCATCCAATAACATAATCAATATCCATATGCCGGGGATGCACCCAAGGTGTTCACGGGGAATTCATCCCAAGATAATTTCACAAACTGGCACACCAGGGACACCCTAGACCAAGAAACAATGGGTGACTGACTCCCAAGACACCACTAAATAACCATGATGAGACAAGATGTCGACAGTACAAGGATGACCCCAAAATGCCTAAAGTGTAAAATGAAAATGCTCATAGTACAACAATTCATACCTCGAAGTACAACTAACCATAGCATAACATATAACTAGGCATGGAATGATGTACAGCTGAACATAGCATGGCGTGTAACTAATCATAACATGATGTACAATTAAACATAGCATGGTGTACAACTAAGCGTATCATGGATTTACCAATTGTTGGGTGTCCTGGGCTAAAAGTGTAATTAGCCAAAAGTTTAGGGTTAAAAATTACGAAATATTTAGCCTTGACGTATATTTTTCTCTTAATTATTTGAGTTGGCACTTATCTTTCCTATTCCATGGACCTAGAGCCTTATTATCTATGCACGTCTACATATTGGGTCATTTTTAAAATTTTGTTATTATTTTGGACCAAATTGTGATTCTTGTTTCTCTTATGAGGATCTATGGTTTTTGGTCTTATTGATTTTTGGATAATTCAGTAGTTCTTTTAAGTTAAGATATATTTTAATACTTTAGGATTTTTCATTCCAGAATTCGATTCTAGGCATAATCCTTTAGGACTCTTACTCTTGATCTAACCTTAATCTGAAAACCCAGTTTGGGTTGATTTAATGTTCTAATCCTGAGGCTTAAAAATTGGGTCCTTACATAGAAAATAAAGCAGTCACTCAATTTAAGAATGTTAAAAATATTTTTTGAAATAACTCATCACACTTTCCACAAAAAGCATAAACGCTAATGCATTTGCTTCATCACAAAAATATCATGAGTTATAAGGAACTTCCTTGACATAACAAAAAATATAACTTGGTTCAACCACCACAATTAAATGAATCTACTTTTCCATAACCAAACCCAAAGCCCAACAGTGTTGAAGTAGCCGTCAACCTCATAACTAAGAGTTTCGACGATACTGTAATCTCAATTCTCAATGCACGGATAGTAACGTGATGGAATGAGAGCCACTCTCGACCAAGCACGAGTGGTATGTGCTATATAACTTGAGACTCAACCCAAAAGCCTTTAAGGCAAAATAACCTCCGCTCAATGGGAATCCTCCCTTATGTGACAAATTAAAAATCCATAGTTGGGTAACCTCCCTCATAAGGGATATAAAGAGCGTAAAACCCTTTTAACTTGACCCTTTGGAACAACAACACAACATTTATAATATTTTATAAAATCATCTTTCACACAAGAATACTTCTTCAAAAGATATGGATAGCACATTTGAATTAAAAATATCATGGCATTGAAAACAAAGTTGTCATGCTATCATTCATCAAAACTTGACATGGTTCAAAACATGAACATTAAAGCATTTTAAAGTATCATTCACACATTATTGTTTAAAATAATGGCTAAACACTCTCACCTCATCTTATCCGTGCAAAAATCGAGCCTTCACCACTGAGCTACACTCGACCCTCAGGTAATAAAACCTCCGTGCCTAACAAGCAATCACAATTTAATTGTAAACGTAAGATTCTACCCCTTAGAATGTAATGTTCTAAAAAGATTTGAATTTTTGAATGATCCTACGGTTTAAGGACCATGGTTATACATCCTTCTTTTAAAAACTAAAGGATGCTAAGCATTTATTCAAGCCTTAACTTGCTTAAGGAATTAATTTGATCATATTTAGAACATTCTTTTAAAATTTCAGCAATTAAATTACAATTTACAGCAAGCTTTTGAGGTAAATAGACCTTAAATTAAGTTCTAATTTTTTGTCACAAAATAGATTAAAAGGTCCTTAACAAATATTATGAAGAGCACTTAAGGTAATTCCAATAATTTCTAGATGGCTTAGCCCACACTACAAAATGCTACAACAGCTCTTGGTAAAGTACTGCGAACAAGGCTAACATAGGACAACATGTTTGGGATATCAAAACAATTTCCATTGATCTAATTTTTGGATATGCTTTAGTTTAAGACGTCCTCTAAAACTCTTAAAAAGGATTCTTAGTAAGATTCTTATGGAAATATTTCAGATTTTGCCTTTCTAAGAAAATATGACAGGTAAGCATGTTCACAACTCAGTGATGGTCATTTTCAGCATCAAACACAGAGAGTTTGAAAATGTTATGGTGCATCAAACAAATACTAAAAGACATTATTTTTGGACAACATTTAGATTAGATTGTCCCTAACACTTTCATGAAGAGCACTTTTTGAATTGATCAATAAAAATGTGGGGTTTTGGTCTCACAAAAAAGTTGAACAGAATAAATCTTAGATCACTAAATGGTGACAACAACTTACAAAAATGTTTTGGCAAAACAAATGTCAAGATAAAGGGCTCATATTTGTGGGTAGATATATATAAATATGCTAGCTACAACTTTTGTTAAGGGACCAAAGCTTGAATCCCATTTTAAAATAGGGTTTTGACCTCAACAGCAGAGGCTTGTCCAGATTCGACACGTTTTGGGAGAAAATTCATTTCTCAAGTTTTATAAGCTCCTCGTTCAAACTAATTTTAATTGAAACATAACTTCAAAATCTTACTTTGGACATAAGATTCAACCTTTGGAGAATTTTTTATATTTAGTTATGATGCTTCAAAAAGAGGTCCAACAACCAAAATTTTAGTAGAAGAACACAACTCAAAAGCCTAGCTTCATTTCTACATGCATAGCTTAGATTTGAGCTTATTTTTGACATGCAACAATATTTGAGATGAGATTAGAGATTTTTGAGAAAATATAGGTTTGGATTTGAAGAATACTTACTTGAATTTACTTGAATCTCAACACTTGAAGTTTGGACTTAGCTTTAAAAAACCCACTTTCTTCATCTTCTTCCTCTCCTTCCTTCATCTTCTCTAGCACACTTTCTCTCTGTAAAGCTGTCTAATAGCTAAACATGGGGGAGGTTTGGGGATGGTTTTATAGATAAACTTGAGGTGGAGGTGTGATGATTAAGGGTGGTGGAGACAACCAATAGGATTGCATGCATGGACCATGACATGACCACACATTGACACTTGGAAGATTTTTCTTGTAATTCCTACTTATGTGGGCAGCCAAAGGGGGATATTTGGGCTCTAAAAATATGATTTTATGTATGTATATTAGTATTATAATGATTCATAAGGTATATTACTACTACATTGCTTGAAAGGGTGATCAAAAATTAATTTGATCTGTAAAATGGTCACTTTCTTCCATAGAATTAAATTATAAATTTTACGATTGGTATGCATTCCTCTACACAGTTGTCTCATTTCATTTGAATTTGCATTGCATTTCATTTGAATTTCCATTTCATTTGAATTTGCATTTGCATTTCATTTGAATTTTCAATTATAACATTAGGGTAATATTGGTCTCAATCTATTCACTGTCCTCGGTTCAAGAAGGTTAAATAGCTGGGTCGATCCCTCTTAAAGGAGTTAGGTTCGAGAATTCGTTTGACTTGAAACGTACTTTCCTTTTTTATAAATATTTAAAGTATGGGTTATTACACTCGCAACCGTAATGGGGATGACTACCTGAACTATATAAGCTTGTAACTTAAACGAATAGTGAACAAATGGAATAAAAGCAATGATGAAAAGATAAATGGTTATATCTACAGTTCGTGAATTTAAAGAAATGACAAAAGTGGCAATTTCCCAATTTTCGAGCTTGCTAAACTTCCCTCAAAGAATCAAGTTACTTCACAGTGGTAATCTTAACCTAACAATCGATGCGAGTGATAGTAGGAGAGGTATTGTTAAGTAAGGGTAATGAAGTGGTGATTCAAGCATTGGTTTGACTCAGTGTTGTTTGGCTAATAGCTTCTCAGTGTTCTTTCTAAAGAGAGGAAACGACCCTTTATTTATAGGGGTAGGAAACCGTAGCGCCCCACCCCCCCTCCCCCCGGGACATGTCCCTCAAAAAATAATCCTAAAGAAAAATGTCTACGTTGGCCAAGGAACAGAATTTTTATTTGTTTCTATTGAAATAGCTAAAACATTTCGGTTTCTTAAAATAACCAAAACATTTTTATTTCCTAAGCGACTGAAAAATAAAATTAGTAAAAAAAATTGTTTCTTTAAGAACACACCCAAACATTGTGTAATATACCTAAATAGGTTCTATCGAAAGTGTCTCGCCCCAACACTAGGGTCACGCGAAAGCCTCCCAAACACCATTTAAAAAAAGATAGATTTATAGTTGAGAAACCATCAACTCAAAAATATTACATCATTTGGATAAAAATCCCCACAGTTCAACTCTCATAAACTGAAAACATGCAATCTCATACATGAATAAATATATCGTCTCATGGTGTATAAAATCAGCCTTCTGAAACAGGCAACACATGTCAAAGTTCATGTCAAAACAGGGAAACTACAACTAGTCTTCTGCCACCACAGGAATCTAGGTCAACTCCTCATGCTCACTTGAAAAGGGTTTTACAGCATAATCCCACACCGTGAGCCGAATCCCAATAGAAAACAGATAGTAAAACTGTAAAGCAGGCTATGCAATCATAAGCATACGGGCTCAACCACAGGAGCCAAAAAGGTTTTCCTTAAAAAATCACCAGTTTTACATCAGACTAACACGAGTCTCAAAAAGGTTTTATCTCATAAAACCCCACATTTTCCATCCTTCAAACTATGCATATCATCCTAACAAATATCATGCCACAGTTAAGGGAAAGCTGTAAAATACAGTAAGCTCCACTCAAGTCACTTAGCCGAGGAGAATGATAAAATGTAATCCTACGTACCGACTCTGCATCACTGACAAAGGTAACAACAATAGACTCATATCTATTATCCTTGTCCTAAACCACTTAAGGCTTACTAGATAATGACAAGTTCTATACGGAGCTACAACAATAAAGCCACTCACAGGGCAACATACTTTTTACCGATTTCTACGACCGTTGGGAGAAGCTAACCAAACCACGTTTATGGGGATTAACCCAAGGGACCATAGCGAACCCACTCTGCGCACGTTTTTGGACTTCCACCAAGTAGCAATAGAAGCCCAACTCAAAACCACACACTGTCATGGTACGTCTATGGAAACATTTAACAATCCACCGTAGCTCAACTACGAAAACCCACAAAACGATTTATACACCACATGTACAAAAAGAGATCCAATCCATCAACATAAAGATCTAAACCATTTCCAGCAAAACATTTAAGAGTTGAGACTCAACCCTGCGGGTTAGCTCCAAACCTCTAAAAAGACGTTTTTCACAATTTTCACAAAACAGCTCGTTTTCAAACCGCCTTTTGAAAACTACGGATACCACGTACCCAAAACATGTATACAACCAAGAAAAGGTGTGAAAACCCACTTTTACCCAAAAACCAAGGTTTACGCATGAAAATCACATTTTATGTATTTTTTACCCGGTGAAAACACATATGATCACATATATCACCCTTATACTGCAGTAGGGTCTAGAATCCTACCTCGGAGAGTCAAGAACTTGATGTCTCAAAACTGAATAGCATTAGAACAAGAATCCGACCGAATGGATGCAAAGCCCTCAGCCCCGATAGCAAGGATCCACAAAGAAACTAACCCAAAACCAAGCCCCGAGCCCTCAAAGCTAGAGAGAAGGCAGAGAAAAGGGGAAACTTAGCCTGAAAGAAAGGTTTTAATAAATATCTCCAGCCCCTGGGATATTTATATACATGGCAAGAAGGTTATGTCCAGTCGACCAAACCCCAATTTTGTCAGTTCAATCGACTAGGCCAAGCCCTCCAGTCGACTGAAATGCTGGGCAGTGTGTTTTTCAACGTAAAATTGAGTTTTTGGTCCAAACACAAGCCAAACAAGCCTCTACCATATCCTGAAAAGCGTATAACACATTTATACATACTGTTCTACAACTTTAAAGCACAACTCATGCATCGAGGCTATTCATATACTGGAATAAACACGTCATGTATACAAATAACTCAAAAAGAACAAGTTCAGGGTCTCACAACTCTCCCCTTCCCCCCCTTAAGGAATTTTGCCCCCGAAATTCGCAACAAGGTCACGAGGTAAACAAGTCTGGGTATCTGACACGCATCCGAGACTTAAGCTCCCAAGTCGCTTCCTTAACTCCGTGATGAAGCCATAGTGCCTTGACATAGGCAATTGTTCTTCCCCACAACACCTGCTCCTTTGTATCAAGAATCCTCACTGGACGCTCCTCATAAGTGGCATCCTCATCAACCCGCAGCTCAGCCCAATCTAGCACATGTGAAGGATCAAGCTCGTACCTCCAAAGCATAGAAACGTGAAACATGTTGTGCACAGATGCTAACTAAGGTGGCAAAGCCAAACGATATGCGACCTCTCCAACTCTATCGAGGATCTCAAATGATCCAATGAAGCGCAGTGATAGCTTCCCGCTACGACCAAACCTCATCAAACCTTTACGTAGCGAGTCTTTCAGAAACACATGATCCCCCACTACAAACTCCGAAGGTCGCCTCCTCTGATCTGTATAACTCTTATGGCGGCTCTGCGCTGTCATAAGGCATTGGCGAATCACGGTAACCTTCTCTGTCGTCTCTCGTACCATGTCAGGTCCCAAGACTGTGGCCTCTCCCACATCTATCCAACACACGGGCAATCTACACGGTCTACTATACAAGGCCTCATACGGTGGCATCCCAATACTAGACTGATAGCAGTTGTTGTATGTAAACTTTGCCAACGGTAGATGATCCTCCCACAAACCTCTGAAATCAAGGACACAATTCCTCAGAATATCCTCCAAAATTTGTATGGTCCTCTCTAACTGACCATCCATTTGGGGGTGAAAAGTAGTACTGAACATCAAGTTCGTCCCCAAAGCCTTCTGAAGACTCTGCCAAAAGCGCGATGTGAAGTGTGGGTCTCGGTCAGAAACAATAGATACTAGCACTCCTTCCAACTGGACTATCTCTCTGACATACAAGCTACTCAGTCGTTCCACCGAACCTTTCACTCAGATGAGGAGAAAGTTTGCAGACTTCGTCAACTTATCAACCACAACCCACATGGCATCGTGTCCCCTAGGTGATCGTGGAAGCCCTGACATAAAGTCCATCCTGACATTCTCCCACTTCCACTCTGATATAGGCAATGACTGTAGCAAACCCGTCAGTCTCTGGTGTTTCGCCTTCACCTTATGACAGGTAATGCACCAAGAAACAAACTGGATCACGTCTCTCTTCATTTTCGTCCAACAGAACTGACGACGAAGGTCATGGTACATCTTCGTGCCTCCAGGATGTACTGTAAGGTGAGAATGATGACACTCACGTAGTAGATTAGCTCGGCATGACTCTGGCACAAATAACCTCCCAACCAACCTCAGACTCTGATCTGAGGCCACAATCCATCCTGCTGCATCCTCTCCACTACCAACATGACCTCGCACCATCTGAGCCTCCTGGTCCGTTTGCTGGAGCATTAGCACACGTGCTATCAACGTTGGTCGAGTAACTAATGAAAATAAAGTGGCACCCGTCGCTATCTTCCCGAGACACAAATCAAACTCCCTAACCTCTCCAAGCATGCCCCACTCACGTTTTGCCACAGAAACTAATGACCCGTGAGATCTCCAACTGAGTGCATCTGCCACAACATTGGCCTTCCCTGGATGATATTACAAGTCAAAGTCATAATCCTCCAACAGCTCCGTTCATCGTCGTTTGCACAAGTTCAAGTCCTTCTGCGAAAACAAGTGTTTCAGACTTTTGTGATCAATGGAAACCTCGAAGTGCTCACCATAAAGATAGTGACGCCATGTCTTCAAGGCAAAGACCACAACTGCCAACTCCAGATCATGTGTCAGGTAGTTCTTCTCGTGCGTCTTCAACTGCTGAGAACCGTAGGCCACAACCTTACCTCCCTGCATCAAAACACATCCAAGACCATCATGTGATGCATCAATGTATACTGTATACCCTAAGCCTTGCTCTGAAATGATCAACACTGGAGCACTAGTCAACCTTATCTTCAGCTCCTGGAATGCTGACTCACGAGACTCACTCCAAACAAACACAACTCCCTTCCGTGTCAGACACGTAATTGGTGCAGCAAGTCTCACAAAATCCTTCACGAACCGCTGATAGTAGCCTGCCAAACTCAAAAAATTGTGAATCTCAAAGACACTCTTTGGTCGCTCACAACCGATCACAGCATCAGTCTTTGACGAATCCACAGCTACTCCGTCTGTCGACACTACGTGTCTAAGAAATCACACCTCAGACATCCAGAACTCGCACTTCTCAAACTTTATGTACAAGCGATGCTCTCTCAAAGTCTATAGCACGATATGCAGGTGATCCTCGTCAGCTTCCCTAGTGGGTGAATATATAAGTATATCATCCACAAACACCACCACAATACTATCCAGATAAGGATTAAAGATTCGGTTCATCAAACTCATGAACATAGCAGGAGCGTTCGTCAGACCAAACGACATAACCAGAAACTCGTAGTGACCACAGCGAGTTCGAAAGGTGGTCTTCGCTATGTCCTCGTCCCCCTCAACTGGCGGTATCTTAATCTCAAGTCAATCTTCGAGAAACAGCTCGAACCCTTCACCTGATCAAATAAATCATCTATCCTCGGCATCGGATACTTGTTCTTCACTGTCACCTGATTCAGCTTTCGATAGTCGATACACAAATGCAATGATCCATCTTTATTGTTCGTAAAAAGAGCAGGAGCTCCCCACGGTGAAGTACTCGGGTGTATAAACCCTCTGTCTAGCAACTCCTGAAGCTATACCTTGAGTTCACGCTACTCAGCGGGTGCAAAACGATAGAACGGTATAGATATGAGAGCAGCTCCGAGGACTAGATCAATAGAGAACTCTACCTCACGGCTCAGTGGCAACTCAAACAGATCGTCAGGAATGAAATCTGAGTAGTCGCAAACCACTTGAGGTAACTCTCCTCGACTCCCAACTACCCCATCCAATATAAGGGATAAAAAGAGGAAACCCAAGTTGCCCCGGTTCCACACAACACTGGGTAAAGACATCAAACCCTCATCCCGGTCACCCACAAAACAAAAGCAATCTCCTGCCGGTGTGCAAATCGTTACCCTCCGTCGATTGCAATCAATGAAGGCACGATAGGTGGTCAGCTAATCCATCCCTAGGATGACATCAAATACGGTCATGTCTAGAATAACAAAGTCAAACTCTAAACAACGATCGGCGACTTCCAACACGCAAGATCTACAGACAAGACTCAACGTCACACTCCCACTGACTGGGGTCTCCACGCTCAAAGTACTACCCAACTAGTCCATTTCTAACCCCAAAGCAGATCCAAAAGCAGATGATATACACGAATGCGATGCTCCGGTGTCGATAAGAACATTGGCCCATGATCTATAGACTAGAAAAGTACCTCTGATCATAGAGGTGGTAGCAGCAGCGTCAGGTACGACCGGTGCTCTAGATGAACTGGGATCTACAAGAACATAAGCCCTGGCCTATCCACTGCGGCCTTGAACTGCCGACTGTCTGCCCGACTTCACTGATGCGCCCCCTTCTGCAAACCTAGATGGATGGTGTCCCTGGCTAGATGGAACAGCTGGTGCTCCTGCTGTACTCTTAAAACACCCTCCTCTAGGGCAATTCCTCTAGATGTGCCCTGACTGGCCACCCTTAAAACATACTAACGGTCCTCTCCCTGACGCTTGTGACTGCGACTATGCCTGAACAGGTGCTGGGCTCCGGCATTCTACTGAACGATACCCTGGCTGCTGGCATTTGTGACAAAGAAGCTCTCTCTGAGCTGACCTTCCTGTTGATGCTACGTGAGGTGTAGGCGCAGAAGACTATGGCTGATACGACCCCACTGGATAAGAACTCGGACCAGATGTTCGCTGACGCTTATCCTTGCGTCCCCGATTTCGTGCGCGTCCCACACCTGACTGACCCCTACTATCCCTGTCTCTACGCATCTCGTTCAGAGTATCCTCCACCTTCATGGCAGTCTCCACTAACTCTATAAAGACCTACATCTTGAATGCTGCCACTCTATCTCGGATAGCAGGCCTCAAACCCCTCTCAAACCACTTTGCACGAAACTCATCAGTAGGCACAATCTCCTCTGTAAACCAGGACAGGCTAGTGGACTCAGCCTCATACTCAACCACTGACATCGTTCCCTGAGTCAGGAAAAGAAAGTCCTCTCTGTAGCGATCCCTCAAAGTCACTGTAAAGTATTTCTCCAGAAATACCTTCGTGAATGCCTCCCAAGTGCCTCCCACTGTAGTCTTCGCGAACTTCCACCACACATGAGCACTCCCCCTCAGCTGGAAGACAGCAAAAGAAATGTAACGACTCGCTACGTGCTTATTTTTATTCTTTTACATTTTCGGTAAGAGAAGGGAAGAAATTAAATTTGGGCATGGGTGCCATAAAATTTTGCTTAATTAATGATTGAATTAATATATGTGAAAGTGAAATTGAGATACATAATGATGAATGATATTGATATGGGTGTGTTAATGGAAAGATTCAATTATTAAAATAGGAGCAAAGTTTGGAATTTGAATTCAGTTTTAAGGAAATTCACAGAATTTCTGCTTCAGGGGTCACCGCTCGAGCGGTGGAGGTCTGCTCAAGCGGACTATCAGGACATGTTTGGAGTATTCTCGAACGTTAGAGATGTTTTAGGGGTTTATATATATATATATGATCCATGAGGGAGAGAGCGACCCACCTTCTTTTTCTTTTCTCTTCTCCTCTTCTCCTCCTCATGTTCTCTCCATCTCTAGAGAGAGAAACCCATATTCCTCATGAAAACCCTAACACCCACTTCCTAATCTTGAAGGTTGAGCCTTGATTGAGGGTGAGCAAGGATGGAAATCAAGCTTTGGAGCAAGAAAATGGAAGATAAAGTACTCTAGAGGTAAGATCTCTCAACATCCAAGCCCTAGGAGAGAGAAAGTGGAGAAATCTTAAGCTTTTGAGCAAATCCGAGGTAGGATCTAGATTCTCTCATACGTTTATGTTGATTTGAGTTGATAAATTGTTATATGAGTAAAGTATAGTAGGTTTCATGCATGATTTGAAGGGTTGATAGAGTAATGTGTGAGTTCGGTTGGGTTTTCATAAAGAATTGAATTTTTAAGAAAAGAATAACCTTGATTTGTTCAAATTTGTTGTATAAAAGAGTTTATGAGACTCGAATCCAATGATTTTGGAGTGGAAATTGAGATTTAAGACATATTTGATGAAGGATTAAGGGTATTGAGGCTAGAAACTTAAAACAAGTGAGAATCTGGGTGTTTCTCGGACACCAGCACGCTTGAGCGGAGCCCTGTCCGCTCCAGCGGTCAACTACCAGAGAGTTGGGCACTCGAGCGCCCGTCATTCGCTGGAGCGAACTGACTACGTAGGGTCAACTTGTGTTGATCATATCTCTCTCATCCGGACTCCGAATTTGGTCGTTCTTGTACTCAAATCAAAACCCCAAAAGTCCTCTTTCCAACATGAATACTTTCACAAAAAAATTCTTTTTGTAGAAAAAGTTATGATTAAAATAGTGAAGATATGTCAAATTTTCTTAACCATTTTTCACCTGTTTTTGGCCGAATGTCTCGAAAATAGTTATTTTCATTAATATTGGACCCTTTTTACCAAATTTCTTGTCCTTGGGCTATGGGTCACCTATTTCAATTTACATAGGTTGAGACGCATGTATTGCACCGATTGGTTGGGTTTTGCAAAAAAGTGAGTTTTTAACATACAACCAAGATTTTTTAAGAACAAGAATGGGTATCTGAATATGGTGATAAGATATAATCATCTTCTAGCATGACTAAGTTTTCTGAAGAGAAATCTGAGTTTTCAACATATAGGAATTTACCTATAATGGGTGCATTCCATTTTGTTCAAATAGCATGATCGTGTTTGAGTTAATTATGCGTTGACATTCTTTGTGGTTAATAACCGAAATATGAAATGAGAACTTTAAATAAAATCTATAAATTCAAGGATGTGTAAGATGATGAAAGAAGTTTGAGAGTTGTGATAATCTAT
>JAULJZ010155071.1:1721-28765 GCA_032270985.1 Heliamphora pulchella
ATTGCCCGAATCTGAGCCTGACACTGGTTTTGAGCCTGCATCTGCTGTTCAACCGCCCTCTGTATCTCGATAATTGCCCTCATTCGGGCTGTTAGATTCACTTCAATCTCTACCATCTCAGATGATTTTGTTATCCGTTAGGATACTCTATAAAATGTTCTTGTTACTAACCTGACCCAAACACGCACTAGATGCGGTTCTTCTGACTAAAAGGTCTAAGATCGGAACAACCCTAGTAACCCGAAAGAAGAAAAGCAAGTATCAGAAACTTCTCAAATAGATGCCCGATAACAGATAGCTGAACAACTGACTACGAGCAGTAAAACAGCAGAATGCCCTTGCCAGCCCCAAACCAACAGAAAATTGGGAAGCACAGCACCCGAACACCTCAAAAACAAACCTAAAATCCATGTTAACACTAAACAAAGGATCACCAGGATAAAGGTATAACCAAAGATTCTTCGAGGAAAATTGGATAGCACTCCGAGAGGAAAACAGATCTAACTAGAAGAAAAGGCTAAGTCGGAACCTGGACAAGAGTCCAAGAAAGGAAACAAGCCTAAACAAAACTAAAAGCACAAAATCGACACCGCGAGTCGAGCCCCCAAGAGAGAGAAAACTATCCTAAACCGAAAATAAAGGTCTCAATGAAAACACAGGCAAAGCTTTAAAAAGAAAATCGAGCTCCTAAAACAGCCTAAGGCTAAGATCGAAAACTCGGGCGAGTACCTGAGAGGGAAACTATTCTAAAACAAACAAAAGTTGAAGGCAAAACTGGGTTGAACCCCGGGAGAGAAACTATCCTAAGCTAAGAAAACAGACAAAAGGTCCTAAACAATCGCAAACAAAACATATAATTAAACAAAAACATTTAATCCTACCTTCTAAGCTACTATACACAGAAAAAGCCGGTTTGGTCAATCACTCTGGGTACCTTCTGAATAGAGTCAAGAATGTACCTCTCATACCTGGTGTGGTATAAGACATGATCAAATGATACGCAATAACTCTTTTATCGCACTTGTACAAACATGCAGCTAAATGGCTTCCCGTCTTCCCAACATAGTCCTACCATCATGCTTTTAGGTTTGGGCTTTACTTAGTACTTTCTCATAGACACGCCAATTGTGTGGGGGTGATTCTGTAAGGGTGAGATTAGTTGTAAGAGAAAGGAAAGAATTAAGCCTGGGTCCTCTGGTTCATTGGCTCGATCACTCTTGCACAAATAAATAAGGGTGAGACTGCTGACGGGCTTTGTCAAAAAGCTCCTTTGATGCTTATGTCATTCAACTGTAAGGCGAATACTGAAAGGTTTAAAGAGAATTCAGAGAAGTTTTGGTAAGAGATATTGTATCTATGTACCTTTTAATTTAGGTTCGGTATTTATAGTGTCATTGTGTGGGATTTGGCAGGAAAAGGGTAACTCCCCGCGTTCGGTTCTGGTAGGAGTCGTTGACCAGGGATTTGGTGGGAAAGGTGGAATTCCTTAGGCCTGACCTTGGTGGGAAACACCATTTTCACCTTTTGAGGACTTTTTGCGGCATCTTTTATGACGTCGGCGTGCTGCTCAACTACTTTGTGTTGTGTCAATTGTCATTCGATATAGAGGCGTACGGAGGTGGTGTTGTCATTACCACTTTGAGCTTGGCTCTCCCAGTGCATTTAATGTGCCCTTGCCCTGGCCAGGATGTCCAACATGCATTCGGCAAAGATTAAAAGGTCAGGCCAACCTAACCATAGGCTCTGCGGCGGGTCCTCCAACTATCCCAGTTCGCCCCACTGGACTTGGCTTTTGGGTGCCTTCCGCTTTTGAGCTGACCCCCATCAATTCTTGTATATGAAATTTGAACTCTTCTTTTGTTGAATGAAATGGGAATTTCGAATTAATCTTAAGCTTATTCTTTTAGCTTAGAATTGTACACTTCTAAAAGGGTTTCTTGTTGTTGGTTGGATATAAAGTGGTTCTAATAAATTTAGGTTCTTTTACAGTTTTAAGGCCTTCTAGATTGAAGATATGATTTTCTTAAGGGCCATTTGAGAGTTATAACTGTGTTGGTTGATTAGTGTAGGACCATTTTACGAAACTAACTGATAAAGCTACTTACAATTAGGTTGTGGTGGCTAGTGGGTAGAAGAGATTTTATGGACATGATTATGATAAATAAATTTTAAGAGTTCTAGAAGGAAAGTTGTTAAAATTGGTTTGATTTCAAAAGTTAGCAGATGAAATGAAAGGATGTTTTGAGGTTGTGAATACTAGCTAGTGATTAACAGTTTTATGTGCACAAAGGAGAAGAAATGAGGAAGATGTGGTCCAAGGGTTGGATTACTTCACCCAAATACAGCCTCAATTTCTTTAGAACAGAACATAGGGAATCGAGGGATTTCATGTATATATATCCCATAACTTAATATATGTTTCAGTTGTTCTTTTTATTGTTTTTCCAAGGCTTTCCTTTTGCCATATTTTTTTTGATTTTATCCTTGCCTTTTCTAATGTGTTTTTTTGTCTCGTTTTAGGGTATAAATGTAGTTTCAATTATCCAAGCCAGAGGTTTTGGCTTTGTTCCCTTAGTTTATGCAAGAAGCTTCGAGTTGCAAAAAGGAAACTCCATTAATCACCTTCTTCCACTCGATCCCTCAAGTCAATGATTACCTCTATTTCTCTCTCTAAATCTCTCTATCTTTGGATTTTTTCTTCTGTGATTTCATAGCGCACAATGTGAGAGCTCCATGTATGGATTTCTTCAACTCTGTTGCTTTGTGTGCAATATTAGTTCGTGGTGAAGACCGTATAAAAACTGTATTTGACAAGTTGAGTACTAGTAACTTTTGTGTTTCATCTCATATCTTGAATCTTGTTTGTGAATCGGTTTGTTTGGAAAACCTTATGATGCAGCTCCTGCCTCTGATCAAATATGTTTCTTACATGTTTTCGGTACATTGCTAATTAAATGGCCATTAATTCTATAATTCAAATATGTTTGTTTGTGGAAACATCAAATTTTTCACATGTTGAAGCTATCATCCCCTGATTTGTGGTGTTATGTATTTTGTATCAATTTTCAGTTATTATTTGTGAACTGCTATGCCTTTCACTTAATAAACTTTTAAGCCCTCTAAATGTTTTATTAAAAAAAAACTTACATGCTGAAAGAACTTTAAATGTGTCTCTCTTCCTATGTTGGTTGTTGGGGTTGGCCGATTATTTGAGAAGACTACAGAACTGCTTAAAGGACTTGTAAGAAAGGTTTCAAATCCCAGACAAACCTTAGTGTTCCTCATTCTGGTTTAGCGCTAGAGATTTCTAGATGACACCAAATGGCCTGAAGTCTAGGGCTTAGATGAATGAAAACATCCTAAACTAGTTTTATTCATTTTTGGGATTAGTTTACCCAAAAGCCAAACCATTATATCATATTGCGGTCCAGTATTGAATATATAAATAGATGAAGACATTTAGGCTCCATTTGATAACTGGTATAGGTAGGATAAAATTAATAATGAGATTGGAATAGTGTATGTGTCACACCCTCAACTTCGAGACACATGACCCAACCCCGACAAACCCAAAAAACACCAAAAGTCTTCTGTGAAAAGAGTTTTATGGCCCTAAAACACCGTGAAATCTCGTTAAATAAAGCATTTAAAAGAAGGAGCCGAGCCTTACAAGAAAAGATTTCATGAGCCAAAAAGTGGTGAAAAAGTGCTCCAGTAGGCAAACTGCTTGATCGGTCTCAGGACCAATTGATCGATTTTTCAAAGGCTGTAACAACCGAGAGCAGTGTATGACTGCTCGATAGATCGATAGATCGGTCCAACACTAGACCCTTTTTCAACCCTTGTTTTCTAACAGCAACTTCCCACACTTCAACCTCCAAACATTCCTTTTGAAGGGATCCACAACAAAATCGTAAGGGAGAAGATAGAGAAAACATTTCCACCCTTCCCCAAATGTCAATAAACCAACGATCTCATTTATAGAATGTTAGTTCTAAGTAACCCAAGAGGGAGGATGAATTGGGTCTTAAAAAGATAATAACAATTTTTAAAAAAATTTCAAAAAACTTTTTATTATTGCAAACAAATATAGCAAGTATAAACAGAGAATAAAGCTATGCAAATATTAAAGAGGTTAGAGATAGAGAAAAATGAACCGGCACCAAGATTTATAGTGGTTCGGCTCCTTCCAAGCCTATGTCCACTCCTCAAAACTCCCATTGAGAATTTCACTAATCCAGAATGCTTACGGGTGCATTCAAAACATTTTACAACTGCAAGACGATCCTACGAAAAACACGCCTCTATTTTTCTTCTAATCTTTTGAGTTTTTCTTTGATTAGATTTACCCATTCTTTCAAAGGACAAATGGTGACTACCCTTGGATACAATAAATAGGAGGATTTAATGAGTATAACTCACTCTCTTTACATAAATAATTGGTAATAAATGAGAAGTAAAGAGATGAGATACAAGAGCTGGAGTAATGAACAATAAATGAAAGCTTAAAGGATTTTGACTTTGAATCAAGCAATACAATAGTAATTATAGGTCTCTAGATGTTTTAAATGCTGAGGAGTAACTCCTTATATAAGCTCTTGAGGTTTCATAACCGTTGGAGGTAGTGAGGGCATTAAATGCCAAAAATCCAACTGCTAAAGTTTGTCGCGCATTTGAATTTTCGTCGCAGGTGTCAACACATTCCCTTTTAGGTCGACACAAAACATCTATGGCATGGTTCTTCAAGTGATTGGCTCAACTCAAATTTTCTGAGATGTCGACACGATTTCTGCTTTCTTCTCACTAACACAACGGTGTCGACACTAATGATTTTGGTGTCGATTCAATTCGTTCTTCAGCATTTTGGAGGGGCCTTTTTGTGTCAACTCATTTTGCCTTTGGTGTCGACACTAAAAAATGTAGGAATCCTCGGTGATTTTCTGTCGACTCATTTGGGCTTTTGTACCGACTGAAAATTTCTTTAGGAGGGTTTGGTAATTTTGTGTCAACTCTTCTTTAATTTGTGTCGACCTACAAAATCTACAGGCGGCCACGGTACTTTTGTGTCGACACATTTGCAATTTGTATCGACTCAAAATTTTGGATAACGAAAGTAAAGAAACACTTTAGTGTCGACTCAAACTTAGTTTATGTCGACTCTTTTTGAGCGCAGAGCGACTCGACTCTTTTGTGTCGACTCAAACTTTATTTGTGTCGACTCAAAACTTTGATACTTAAAACATCTTCAACGAACATGTTAGGGTGTCAACTTAATTGCTCAAAAGTGTTGACATACTTGAAATCTTCAGGTATTCTTTACCTTAAAGTGTTGACTCAATTATCAATTGGGGTCAACAGAAAATAATCTAATTCAAGAATACTTAAGTGTTTAATCTATTGAGAGATGAGTCATCTCATATGGCTAAAAACTCATTTGTTCATTTTGTGTTAACACTAACTTTTTAGAAATAATAATTATTATCTTTTTAAATCGATTTATTCTTAAAAAATAAATTATCAAAATTATCAAAATCTTAAATGAAAAGCCCTTGAGCTAACATAGAACATTCCATAAAAGATGATAAACCCAACACTTACCCCATAACTTCACATGCATAGAGTTCATGAGTACGTGTAGCCTTAAGGTCTTACAAAACGGTTGTCAAATAATCCAAATATCAAATCATTGTATCAAAAAAATTACATCTACAAGATATTCATTTTTCAAAAGATCTTTCTACATGTATATAATTCTATCCCAAAACTTCAATCACAATCTTTGAGACCAAACTCCTTAATCGACCACCTTATTTCCACTATAACCTGAAATATTTTTAAACAACATAAGCCGAGACTTGTGGGAAATAGATTAAATATGAACATATGCATGATATGCGAGGATGATTATGTGAATACACAACAGATAACCAAATTCGCTTTTCTAGTAAATTCTCATTCACATAACCGATTTTCTTTTCTTTACCCAAAACCAACACAAGCATTGATTAGCTCATTAATCCCTTCATTTCAGACCCAACATGGTTACTATGGCTGCCCAATTCAATTCTTTTTCTTTCATTTCCCACAATACAACGGTTATCAAGGTTTTCCAAAATCTCTCATTCATCATTTACATCATATGATTTTCCAACCCGAGTTCAATTATTGATTTAATTAAGTACCAAAGCCGGACGGCACCTATAGACGTAGGCGTATTTATCATCACCAGGCCATATGAGGTTCAAAGAATAAATAACCATTCTATAGCCCGACATGGAGAGCATACATTTTTGATTTCTCTCAAAAATATTGATGGATGGGCTGCCCAAGAGCATGCTTTTACGGGGATTAACCCAAATGAAGGGCGTACCTTACATTGCGCAAATTTTTGGTCTTTCACTGAGGAAAGACTAGTGCCCAAACTTAATTATTCATTTCATTCACGCGGCACTTTAATTAAGCCACATCAAGCATTCTCATATTTCATTTATTCGACTAACGCGGGTCAAAACCCTATATCAACACCCACCATTCTCACGTATCATATAAATTTATGCAATTTATACACAACTAGATTAATACAACCCCTAATTTGTCAAAAAACTCAATAAATCTCATCATTCTAATCCCCAACCCAAAAACCATCAATTTTTCATGGGTTTAACTCAAACCAAACTCTAACTTTCACATTTACAAATTAATGATTAATGAACATATCATGATAGATTCACCATAACCCATCTGAAATTACAAGAATCTACATGATTTAGCCCCCGACCCTTGTCTAGGGTTTTCAAAACACAAGTTTTTCGTGCTCTCATGAATAAATTCAAAATATACAACACATATCACACAAATCTTCATAGATAGTTGTAGATCCTACCTCATGGATGATTTAATCAGGAGAAACAAGCCTCTAATAAGCTCCTATTGATAGAAGCACAAACCAATAGATGATACGTGAAGCCTTCACCTGTAAATCGCCACTCCAACATGTACACACGAGAGGAGAACATGCAATAACCTCCAAAAAGGATGGGAGAGCTCAAGGGTGGTCTCTAATGGGGTTTTTAAGGCTAGGGTTTTCAAGTAGAGAGAGAGATATGAGAAAAATGAGGAAAAGAGGGCTCAATATCGAATTTAAAGTTCTCATCCACGATAGACCACTCAATCGGTCTTTCGCTGGGAGGTACACCAAGGAAAGGAAATATATATAGATTCCTAATTTTGGTTCAATGCCCCAATACTCATTCCATCAACCCGCAATAATTATTTTCATGCATAACTACGCATATAATTATTATCAGTGATTGAAACCATGATCACATTTTAATTCTCTCCCAAAATTAAACATGCAATCATATTCCACCAAACGTGTTATACGGGTTTTCAATTAATCTTTTTAAATTACAAAGGACCGGGCCCCTACATATGGATTGGTAATGAGGTGGGATTAATTTTTTGCCTAAATTAGGGATGAGTCCTATTTGAAGAAGGTGAATCTAGATAAGTCATTTTCAAAAATTGTGTATTCCATGAAGTCTTTTTTTCTATTTTTTCAGCAAAAATTGAACTTTTATACCCTTTGATAATTATAATCGATTCTATGATTTAAATGGAAATTTGCAAATCATTTATGTAAACTGCCGTTACCAATATTCTCAGAAGTGTTAAGAGGGTGTTACGATTTGCAGTAAATTCCTTTTTTAAATTCCCATTTTATGTTTTTTAGTGAAACGTTGTATAATTTAAGAACCTTCATTTTGCCCATCGTCCAAATCATCAAACCTGTTCTAGAGTTATTTGTGCAACTTTGCAATCTTTGCGGGACCTTGTTTTCTCTAGTTATTTGAATCCCGAGTTAGTTGATATGCCACTTTTTAAGTATTTTGTACTTTGATGTTTAAGTTGTAGAAAATGAGACATCTAATAAACGCATAATGTTTAAGTCGGAGAAAATAATACAATATTTAATTAACACAGAAAATGATACACTAACAATATCAAAAAATGATACACACGCCTAATGGAACAGTAATAATATCAGAAAATAATACACTATTTGGTAAACACATAAAATGATACATTATTTGCTAAATACTTATAAATAGTACACATGAAACAATAAAATTTTTAGAAATGTTTCACATGGGAAGAAAATATTAAGAAAAATGATACATTGAAAATAATTTGCTAAACTCAAATGATACACATGAAATAATATACACTATACACATATGAAACAATAACATTTTCAAAAAATGATTCACGTGTGGAAAGAACATTGAGAAAATGATACATTGAAACAATATACAGAACTGAAAATGATACGCATAACATTTTCTAAAACAATGATACGCATAATATTTTCTCAATATATTATTTTCTGCAATGCGTAATTTAAAAAAGAAATATTTTCTCAATATATCATTTTATTACGTACTTGAAAATAGTGATCTTTTTAAAATGATTGTGTGCATATGCAAGAAATATTATTTTGTGTGCATTCACAAAATTTGTTCAACGTATGCAACAACTAAAAATAAGTGAATACATTTTTTGACATAAAAGATATGATATAAATCATTCCATATATATCGAATTGCCATTACTTACAACAAGAGGTATATAAGTCAAAAATATTTTGAAAAATTTAAAATAGGACCTAGTGGAATATGAAACTTTTAAAAAAAACTTATCCATAAACAACATTCCAAATTGGAATTTATCTCTAATTTACCCTAATTTTTTTATATTTGATTTGGGTAGTATTAAATAACAAATTAGATAAACTCATATTTGATTTGAATGAAATTTAATAATATGGGATAGAATTATATTTGTTAATTTTTAATATTACCCTTGATGCTTTAACAATTCACTTGTGCAATTAAGGCCATGTTTGAGATTTTTTTGTGTGTAAATTTTTATAATGTTAACATTCTAAAAAGATAAGAATTAGAATTTCACTCATTTTCATTTCTATGATTTTTTAAACTACTTAGTGAAGATTTTATATATATATTTTAAATAGCCATAAAATGTAAAAAATCAAAATACGATATTAAGTGATATTTGCTTTGGCTTTTAAACATTTTCACCTTTCAAAATTTGATTTTTTTATATATTTATTATTTTTAAGACTTGTAGCAAGTACACGTTTTTTAAGAGCATGCTTGCACTCTCTTAAAATATTTTTTTTAAAAATATCTTTAAATTGTACTATTTGACATAATAAAAATGTTTACTTTTATTGACAAGAAAAGTTATTGACATTAAAAATTAATTATTTCTTTTATTATAAGAAATGATAATAATTCTCTCAATAAAAAATAAGGCAAGGGCAATAATGGAATTCACCATTCAATCCAAGGAGATTGGATTGGTAATACCATGTCGAGATGGGTATTATTAATCCACCACTTTGGTGGAATTGATAGCTCGACCAAACTATTAATTCGGTTCATTTTATAGCAACTAAACAAAGAATTATTGAGTCTATTGGATTAGTAATCCAATCCCAAACTCTATAACGAACATTAAACGAGGCCTTGGTGTGGTAACCTACGAGTGGATCAGTATGGGAATTCTGTATTTGGTTTGGTTGAATGATTAAACAAGTATATGTTATTGATTTTTTTCTTTTTCATTTATCTCATTGCTAGTGTAAAGATGTAAGTTTATCAAATTCATTTGTTTAAAGTTTTGCACATTGAGTATTTATGGTCTTTCCATGGATAATATCCATTATTTTTTCTCCCCTTTGATTATGCTTAAATCTTTTGGTTAGGCACTGGTTAATTCCTTATGAAATTAGGCAAAAACAATGTTAAGTTTTGAATCTTTATTTTTTTTCCTTCATATTACTATCTGCGCGCGTGCCCAAACAAGAAACTTATGAATGGATATTCAAGATTTGTTTGTTTTCCCTCTATTTTGTACCGTAAAAGATGGAGAACAGAATAACAAATGCATAAAATTACCCTAAAAAGAATATGATTGTTTAGCATTGAAGCTTCTATTTTCTCCTAAGATTTCTCCTTCAAAATAACCGAAGAGTGGAATTTTTGCCCCTTTTAGATAATCACTATGCTATTTCTTTTATATATTTTTATTTTGTTTGAAATAATATATGTTTCAATTGATTGCAGTTCTTTAATGAATAGTTCAATTGGTTTGGTGAGAATAGAAGTCAATATTTGGTCACTTGTCAGATAAAAGATGTGAATATTTAGATTCATTGCTGCTTCTGGATGCCGAGTTTCGTTGGCTTTGTGAGAATAGAACTAGCCTAGCCTATGAATATTGACAGTATTTTTTTTATTTTGGTGGATAGTCTTTTGTCTTTAGTTGATTATTTCAACTGTTTTGTGATATAAGTTAACATCACAGAACGCGGGATGATGTTGCATTCCCTGACACACTTGATTTACTTCTTGTGTAGCCGTCCTATTTGAAATGATTTCATTTTGTTATTGCAATTAATATAATGTTTTGTTCTCAAGGTTATCAAGATCATCCAGCTCATTGATGATGCAATTAGTGTTAAAATATTTGGTAATTTCATTGGTATTTTATATTTATCAACTATATAAACATGCAAAACTTAGCAAAAGATAGTGTTAAAAAATAATAAGGTAAGCGAAAAAGTAAGAAATTTAACAAAAGTAATATGCATAATATTCTTCTTTTGTATCATAGTATTAGGTATTTATCTGTGTAGTTAATAAATAATCATAGTTTTTTTTTTCTTTTACAGATATGTGATGGTTTTGGCCGCATCTTGATTATGAGATTGTCATTATATTATTCACAACAGCTTGATCATCAGATTTTCATTGTGAAAGTTTTTTTTTTTTGGAGAGCTTGAGTCTTGTTTTCAAACTTGGGATGATTTTATTCTTAGGATGTTATATTTAGCTTGAAATTACTTTTGGGTGCATATTTTGGGATTACTTTGGTTCATTAGATAAATGAATATTGAGATTTATATGGACATGTCAAAGGTTACAGATTTTATATATGAAGTGCTACTTTGAATGAATATTTGTAAATTGGATAAATGACTATTTATGTCGGATATAAACATTTGTGTTTTCAATGAATGAATATTAATTACTATTTTATGCAAATATTATATGATGGGGAGACTTCTAGTGATCAACAATTTTCGTTGCCAAAAGAGAACTTTTGGCAACTATTGTTGTTATTCGTAAAATGATTTAGAATATGTTGTTTTCAGCGACCATAAAGTTTTGTGTTGAATTTGCAGCTAAAAGATAACTTTCGGCAGCCATATTTGGTAGTCGCGAAATGATTTGGCATATATTATTTTTGGCGACCATAAATTTTTGTTGCAAAACTTGTGGCTAAAAGATTGCTTTCGGTGACCAAATTAGTTTGTCGCAAAATGTTGAGGGTCTGTTGTTTTCCACGACCACAAATGTTTTGTTGTGAAAATAAGGTCCAAAACGACTACGTTAATTTCAGCAACTGTTATTGGTCGCAGAATGTTTGCATTGCCGACCAAACTTGTGGTTGCGAAAATTAAATCTACAGTGACTAAAGAAATTGTAGTCACCATAACCCTTTACCGACAAGGTATCACTGACCAAAATGACAACTAAAATATGGAGTCGCCAAAACATTATAGCAACTAAAAAATGACTTTTGCTGACTAAAATTGTTGTCGCTAAATGTGCATGTTCCTGTAGTGTGGATAGCACTTAATTTTTTCTAAAACAAATATAATGTGTTTATGTACTAGTTAACAATACTTGATCAATTTGATTTTTTATATATATGATCTATATATATACTGAGATCAATAAAGTGGACAGTTTAAATTATCAAAATGCGTCCGGCATAGACCCCACGCGTGCTAATATTGTCGTGCTATCCACTATGTGGACAACATAAAAGCCTGATGCCTAGCTAAAAGTTCGTGTCATAAATGAATCTAAATCATGAACTCCAAAGTTCTAGTGGACAATATAGCATGATGCCTAGCTAAAAGTTCGTGTCATAAATGAATCTAAATCATGAACTCCAAAGTTCTAGTGGACAATATAAAAGCATGATGCCTAGCTAAAAAATCATGTCATAAATGAATCTAAATCATGAACTACATATGAATCTTTCATAAATTCATTTTTTTTTATCTAAGTAATGGTATGAAATTTGTGCTCATATGTAAGGTGATATGTTCCAAAAGAGAAATCCAAGCATTCAAATGGAAGAAAAGGATATATTAATTTCTTTGATAACTTACAGCCCTTCAAGTTGCATTTCCTAAGGCAACAATACCTTTTCCAAATCAATAGTTGTTTAGTGCTCAAATACATCTTACTTACCACATAAATCATTAAAACCATGGGTTCATGATGTCCCAGCAACATAAATTTGTTACTTGGTGCTCTCTGTATCATGTATTATTATAATTAATTTTTTACCACTTCATTCGTACAGGGGAATTACCAAGTTAATATTTTACACTTAATATATTTCTACTAATCATAGAGATATGCACTATTATTGCTATGTTCTATTTGGAGGAATAAATTAAATAAAAATAGTCTTTCGGAGAGATGATCGAGTAATCCCAATATCACCGTGGGACCCACACATTGTAAGAGAGCAAAAGAAAAGCCTACTCTTCTCTATAAAGATAGCAGTAGTACATTAGATATTTATAGAGAAATAAATGTCTGATCTAAAATATCTATATTAATGAGCTATACGAAGGTATCTCTTAACAAAAAAATAAAGGTCAAACTTGCATTAACATAACTTTTTTCTTAATAGTTTTATTTATTGGACTTGGAGAAGTGAATAAAGAAAAACCAAGTCAGCAGATATTTTGATCCAAAACGAAATTATCATTCGACCTTGTTTGGATAGAGTTTGAGGTTTTTATTTATTTATGCTTTTTTGGACTTTTTAATCAATGAAATTTTTTTATTTCCTCAAATTGTCTTGATAAGAGGAACTAATGAAGTAATTTTTTTTGTTTTTAACAAAATATGATTAACATAACCAAAGTCAAGAATTATTAACATAAAATCTAGCTCTTATTTTAAAATAAATCTTTTTTCGACTCATCTTGATTAGAGAGATCAAAAACATTTAATAATGTAATCAAACATAATTTTCTTATACTAAAAACGAAACTAGTCAGAACAAAATAAATACGTCAATGAACGATTATACAAGTTGCTGCATGCTGAAAGAAAAATCATGCATTCAAATGAAAGAAAGTGAAATTGATATCATTGTTATTTTAGAACCCTTCAAACTGTAGATCAATTGTTTCAAAAGTAACATCTCCCTTGTTTGGGATTAATCACGACAGATAATTTTACTCACAAACCACACAAAGCATGCACCAGCCACAAAAGAACAAAAAGCGAACAAGAAAACAACCACAAGAACAAAATACGTAGATTTACATGATTTGGTAAGTTGTGCCTAAGTCTACGGGCTCATATTTTTTATCACTATAATCTTTGGGAAAAATACAAGAGTGGTGTTTTGGGGCAAAGTAATATGAGAAAACTAGGTTTGAACATCCGCAACCCTAGCAGCTTTAAAAATGTAGTCTCAAAATAGACCACTCGATCGGTTTCCAGACCGCATGATCGGCCATCGATCCTAATCGATTTATCCATCGATCTATCTTTGAATGCTTGTAGTACTACTGCAAACTGCTCGATCGGTTCCAAATCGCCTGATCGGTTCACACATCGATCAATCCGTCTGTCAATCCTGTTCAATTTGTCTGTCAATCTGTCTGAGGCAGCTCGCAGTACTTCTGCAGATCGATCGATACGTGTGAGATCCAGTCCGGTTTTAATTTGTATAATTAAATGTGAATGTGATTACAATCCTATGTGGTATCATATTTGAGCATGTGTTCTTATTATATATATGTATATAGTCAGTGGGTTCGGTAATATTTTAACGTAGTTGATTAGATTTGTCTGTTTGTGCAGAGGTTCGAAAAATTTTATTTGAAGATAAATTTAAACTTAGGTGATTTTTAAAAATATAAATTTCTAAGTTAATTTACAATTAAAATATTAATTCTGGTGTGGATTGAATGTATATACATGAATTAAATATATCGTGAGGGCTTAGGGGAATTTTGGGATCTTTGTGAGCTAGTGGCCTTGAAGTTTGTGCATCCCCCTTCCCTAGTGGCCGGCATCTAGGACCTCTCTCTCTCTCCTCTCTCTCTCTCTCTCTCTCTCTCTCACCCAAAAGACTCCATTAAAAATAATTTGGGATTCTCCTTTCTCTCTACATTTTGGAAGCTCTAAGCTATGATTTGATCAAAATCCAAAAAGAGAAGTTTGTTCTACTCACCAAAAGCTTAAACCTTAACCGAATGGAATTCAAATTTGACACATTTCGCGTTCTGGCGGGTGTTTGAGTATACGATTTTGGTTTAACGATGTAAGATTCTAACCCTCGATGAACACGTGTTGTGAATATGTAATTAATTACATTCTATCTCATGTATAAGCAATGAAATGTGTTGGGATCTAAAATGCTAGGTGTGGGTGTGAGATATGCTTTTGATTAAACATGGATTTGTTGGAAAGATTATGAAGACTGAAGTTAAAGTGCTCTAAATGTGTGCTTTACAAATGGAGATATTACATTTACATTACTTATGGATAATGCGTTCAAGATTAGATTTTGTTGAAAACCCTAGCTTTGAATGAAATGAATTGGTTGTATTATTGTCACGCCCCCAAAAATTAAAGATATTAACAACCTGAATTCTATTATGCATTCAATCTACAACCTTCACTTTCACATGGGGTAATACTCAAAATTAAACTTAGAGAATTTACAATTAACCACCACAATCATAATACATGGCCTTAAGGCCTTACAATCCCATTGATACCAATCACAATACATGTTCCATAAAAGATTGTAACAACACACAATTAAGACATTCCTTCTAAACTCCTTCCTAAAGATTTAGCTCCACCACCTAAAAAAGGTGTAAACAAACACCTTGAGTCAAGACTTAATAGGACTACTCAAGAATAAATATAAGATATGTAAAAAGGGAGATTTTAAGTCATTGATAGGATACTTAAGAAATTTTCCGACCAAACCATAGAAAAATCCAAAGAACACATTTTCTTCTTCTGATTTGCAAGCAAACTATCTAAACCTTCACCCTCTACCGATCCTCAACCAGTTCCTTAACTCACACATCCATAATTCTCACTTCTCAAATTCAATCGGCGTCATAGTACCATCAAGACTAAGAATCCATACAATCGAAGATTTCAACCTTGTTATTCATATTACTAAGATTAATACCGCCACACTAACTCAATGTGCCACTTGGGATAAACACGCCACACAGGTCACACATGCCATACAGGCTAACCAAATGAAAATTTCATATTATAACTAGCATTGCCTCAAAGGCTAATTACATAACTATTTCATATTGCTAACATTGCCACACAGGCCAAATATGCCACATAGACTACACAAACAATCATTTCACATGGTTAGCATTGCCACATAGGCTACACATACCACACAGGCTAAATAGATAATCATTTCACATAGTTAACAATGCCACACAGGCTAAACATGCCACAGAGGTTACACATGCCACACAAGCTAAACAGATAACCATTTTCCACAGTTAACAGTGCCACACAGGCTAAACATGCCACACAGGCTACACAAATAATCATTTCACATGGTTAACAATGGAACACAGGCTAAACATGCCACACAGGCTCAACAAATAACAATTTCACATGGTTACCAGTACCACACAAGCCAAACATTCCATAGATATACACTAATCTACACGAATACAAACTACATCACTCATTACAGTATAACCCATATATGTAATCCCACATTTTACGAATAAAACTCCTACTCTTGATCAAATATTCAACCTGTAACCAATCGCAATTAATCCCATTCATATAAAATTCTTGTATGTACCTCGTATTCACAACATTCCATACTTGGTCGGTTATTGAACTCTTGCTAGTCATCAATCATATCGTTTGTCAACACAAGCATATACCCCCACGTCTGTCTTTTATATTCCTAACACATGTATAATAATTCTCTATTTAGATGGCAATAACACAAAATTTTGAAATCCCTCACCAACACCACTCACCCATTTATACCTTTCCAATCCAACAATTGAACCAAGTTTCGGTTCTTGTCCTTAACGTGATCGTCTTACATACAACCTACCGAGGCACTCAATCCACCCACGGAAACTCACAACAATCATTCAAACCTAAAGGAAAAGAAACCCTGTTATTTTTTTATTTTTTTGAAAACTCACTTTGCATCGTTTAGTTTCAAATAAAACCATTTTCTTCAAAATGATTTTCAAAAGAGACTTAAATCACTAAAAAGAAGACTCGCGGTGCTTCAATTTAAACACAAGGGGGTTTTGGGACAAAATTCGAATGAAAAGATAAATTTGTAACATGAAAACAAAATTCCAACACAGCCCAGATGGGTCCGTCGAATAGACTCAAACCGCTCGAGTGGTCAACTAGCAGTGCCCAAACCCCATTCTCTCGGCTAATATACCGCTCAAGTGAACCCAAGATCGCTCGAGTGGTCACCTACTCGAGAGCACATTAGAAAATTGTGTTTTAACACTACAAATCCACCATTCACTCCTTTCTTTCCAAGGAGAAAACCATGGAGTATAAACATAGTTAAAACTAGTTCCTAATAATCAAAACACCACCTAATAACCTCTCAACACCTCCTGTAAGGATCAAGTTGAATTACTCATCCTTCAATCATAATGATTTCACCGAATTAGATAGAATTTCACAATCAATCCTATTAAAACAAGATTTTCAACCTACCTCTATATATTAACCCAATTAACTCAATTAATCCTTCAATTTCACATTTAATTCCATTAACCCACCAAATTCAAATCTCTCATTTCCTCTCATAACTAGGGTTTTGAATATCAAACAAGATTCCACATAAATTAACACCCAACTTCATAAAACTCATATTTTCACAAATCATCAATTAACCCCTTCCAAAAACCAACTCTCAAGATCCCAAGAACTAGGGTTTCAAGCAAAAGAGGAGTTTCATATTATTTTTCATAAATAAACAAAATTAATCATATATCTAAGGAATCTATTCAAGATTAGTCAAAATCCTACCTCGATTTGTTCAAACCCAGACCTTCGTAGAAGAACTCAAACTTGTCGAAATCAACTTTTGTTTAGTTGTAGTCGAAACTCTTGACATGTGAACAATCTTTCTCCTTGCAACTTTAATCAATTCCACCTCCAAGGCCTTTAATTTTTAGAGAGAGAGAGAGAGAGAGAGAGAGAGAGAAAGAGAGGGAACTTGGGTTGAGCTTCCATGGAGTATTGTTGAGAGAAGAGGAGAAAAGAGAAAAAGAAAGAGAGAAGAGGGAGGCATTGGTGATGGTGGCTGATTTGTTTAGAGAAGCTTCTCCAAGAAGCTTTGCATTAAAGGAGAATCCACCCCCCAAGTTCAAGCAAATTACCATTGTGCCACTAATCTTCCAACAAACACATAAATCAAGCGATTGTACCCAAATTACCACGAAATTAATATTAAACTTCAAATTAATTTTGAAATTTATATTTTAGGAAATTTTCAAAATCTAAAATTATTCCCAAATTAAGATTTCCTAGCCTCTGCATACACTAGTGGGTTTAACAACACATGTACATGCATTACTGGGCTCACTGGCCACACATACATATATCAACTATATATGCACCATATCATACCACATATATGATTTTTCACATACATATTTAATTACCAAAAAATAAAATGGGACCTAGTTTCACAATTATGGTGAAATTGAAGTGAATTTGAGGCTTTGATTAAGGTTTGAAATCCATGGAATTACAATCTTTGTACAATTTGGGAAAAACATGCACTATTGGAGATTTTCATTTAAAATGATGCTGTGTATCAAAATTGTGGTAATTACTAATTGATGTTATGTTTTAGATGTATGTATATATGGATGTATATTGATGTGGTTGTGGAATTAATGTAGGCTTGATTAGCTCCTCAGTAATAGACCAAAAACTTGCGTGATATTGGATGCCCATCTCCCTCGAGTTAACCTCTTAAAGGCTGTGTAAGTACCCATATTCTTCGGTGTAACCGTAAAAGGGCACGATTATGCGTAGGTACCCATGTCCTTTAATTTGTTCGTAAAGGAGAGTAATTATGTAGAGGTACCCATATCTTTTGATTTAATCGAAAATGGGCATAATTTTGTGAAGGTACCCATAACATTCGGTTTAACCATAAAGGGGCATAATTGTGTACCTCTGCCTTTTAGTATAACCGTAAAGGGGTGTGATTGTGTAATGGTGCATTATTATCGCTCAAATGCATATTGCTTGGGTTATGGGAATATGATTGCCTAACAATCATGAGAGAACCAGATATTTTGGAGTTGGGTTTGTTGATATAGAATTATTGATTGCATATGGAGCATGGTTCACCTAGGTTGTTTAGAATCTTATTGAGCCTTAGCTCACGTTGTGTGAATCTATGCTTTTTAGGTATTGATGATGAGGCCTTGCCATAGATGATGTCTTGCATGTTTAGAATTTGACTTGGTTGCTTGGAAAGCATTGAGAATATGTATTTCTTTTGTGAATCGATTGGAAGGATGAAAATGCTTTGGTATTATGATGGAAGATGTAATTAAATTTTAGAATAGTTGTTTATGGGGCACATTTGGGTTGTAAGGCTTTAAGGCCATAAATTCTATGTTTTTAGATGAATGAAATGATTATAAGATTCTCTTAGGAGGCCTTTGAATTCAAATTTGGATCATATTTCAATGTTTTGAAATTGGCTTCGATGGACCTCATGAGTTTAAATCTCTTAGTTTTGATGATTATAGATGCCTTTCTTATCAAATCTTATGATTTTCTAAGGCCTTTGTATGCCTTTCTTGCTCAACATTTGATCTGGTTAAGGGTTAGAGCTTCAAAAATCTCAAAAAGGAAATGGAACACAGGAACAGACCGATATCGAGTGATCTTTAAACCCCTCAAGCGGTCTATTATGAGTTGTAGTTTCTCGAATGCAGGTCAAAATGCTACGAACGGTGAAAGAATGATCGAACGGTCTTTATACCACTCGAGCGGTCTGTCTATTGGGGTATTTTTTTGACTTTACTTATTTTACTCCTATTTTCAACCCAGTTTGTCTAGTTCCTTTCTAACCCCTTTTGGGTCATTTTTATGTTCTCTTGAAGCCCTGGAACCCCTTTTTTCAAATGTTTTCATCTTTCCAAAGAAGTCCATTTGGTTCTAAAAGGTGGTTGTTAAAAAAAAAGGTGCTTCAGTGCAGTTGACCATGTCATGGGTCTTTAGGGCGTGACAATCTATTTGTGACACAAATGGATTTTCTTCACATTTAAACAATCTCCCACTTGAATTAAGTCCATTCCAAGCCTTTGACACCCAAAAATCGTCATTGCCTCAAAAAAAAAACAAGAAAACCAGTGTGAGCCATCCTCCCGCCTTCTAAGCTTGATGAGTTACCAAAGTTAAACAGTCTTTCAACTTCTTCATTGTTATCACCATTGTAAACATATCTACAGGATAATCAATTGTGTTCAAATCTCTTCCAATCGAGATAGGATAAAGTGATACTGATGTCGATGTGCTTTGTTCTTGAATAGAACACCTAGTTCTTTGCCAAATGTATAGCACTCTAACTGTCACTAAACAGTTGATAGTTGTCTTGTTCTTTATCCAGCTCCTTCAAGAATCCTTTCATCCATATAAACTCTTTGCATGCCTCCGTGGCTGCTACATAGTCTGACTCTGTGGTAGAGATATTCACAATCTTCTACAATTTGGTTACCTAGCTGACTGCTACATTACTCAAGGTAAACACATACCCAGTGGTACTCTTCCTACTATCAATGTGTCAGGGTTGTATATTAAAAATCATAGATTTTATTTAGTTTTAGTATTTAATTTAATTTTAATAAAATTATTTTTTCATTTGATGATAATCTTAATGAGCAATGAATGCAATATCATTTCTTTAATGCTATGCATGAATATCCTTTATTCTGTATAGTATTTAATCTAGTGTGTAGAGTACGACTTGTACACAAAAGATCAGATTATAGGTTCTTGCAGAATATAAGTTTTGTTCACAGTTTAGATAAAATTGGACAAACCATTTGTACGACTATAGCACAGAGTTTTAGTAGGCTTGTCTTGGCTACGGGGAACAGATAATAATATCGTCTATTGTTCTGACTCGCTGTGCCAGTACACTTTGTGTATATTAAACAAGACCACAATGGGGTAATTAATTTTATACTTACTATATAAATTAATTCACACCCACAAGGTATTATGAGTGCTGATACTCTTAATTTGAAAATAATTATTATTAGCGTATATTTAATTTCGTTGTTTTGATTCAATAGAGGGCGTGATCTTTTATGGGTCTATAGTCCCGGTGAGTTGATAGTGGTATTAATTATATGATGAATATTAATTATTGATGGAATCTATATCCTGATTGTTCAGGATTAACGATATCCCCTTAAGGAAGCTTATAAGTTTTGACTGAGTCAAATCCTGCAGGTGGATTTAATTATCTGGCAGTCAAATAAGTTAAGCGGAATTGCATAAGAAATTTTAAAAATACCGATTAAATTAAATTGGCAGTAATTAAATTTAACTGGCGAGTATAGAGAATCTTAATGTGGAGAGATGAGTTAAGCATTTAATAACAGGAGGTCAATGTAAATTTGTCTTAAAATTATGGCTAAGAGTGCTGTTATAGTTTTTTAGTGGTATGAACTGTAATTCAGTATTTTATGAAAATTACAAAAATCGCTGTAAGGTTTTTATAATTACAGAAACCGTTGAGAGGTTTGCATATTTGCAGAAATCGCTGGAGGGTATCTGGATCACACTAGAAGTCTATATTATAATTACTCCACAAGTCCCTGCTGTATCCTACAAGTATGCAGGTAGGTTGAACCAAATTCATAAGTTGTCTTTCAAGATTAAGGTTGTCCAGGTTCTGCCGGTACTAGTTCTCGAAGGATTGTAACCCATACTACGTTCGAAAATCACATCGAAAATACAGTAGAAGATTTGTTCGGAGCTTCAACTCGGAGAATCAAAGTTCGTAGTTAAAGAAACGACCGAAAGATAATCATCTAAAATTAACTATAGTTGCACAAGTTTTATTTTGATCTTTCGACATCAAAATATTTTTAATTTGAAGCCTATTTCGGCGATTGCCCGTCTAGTTTTTTTAATAAAAAAATCGTATTCAAATCAATGATCTTGGTAGTTTGCCTCCAACAATTGGTATCAGAGCCATTTTGATTATGTTTATGGTTAATCGAGGGGTCGGGTAGATTTAGAACTGAGATAACTTTTTTTTGTAGGCGTTCTAATCCTAGTTTTATGATCACCATAATTTTTATATTTGATTGAATGGTTGAATAATGATTATTATTTAATTTTTTTATCACGAGGGTTGATCGTGATAGTTTAAACTTTTTTAGTTCGAATGTGAGTCTACGGGCATAGGTTTTCGATGTAAAAACTTTTATTATTTTTAAATATTATTTAGAATATTTAAGAATAGGTTTGAATGCCCAAGAACATGAAAAATAGGCGACGAAATAACTAGCGGTACTGGCGGTGGTTTCGGGTGGTTTGGGCCACGGATCGTAGTGGTTTTTCTGCGATTTTTGTGACAAGTTTTTTTGAAAATTTTTATACACTTTAAGGGTTAAAAAACAGCAATAAAACAGTTCCTTAATACACAAAAAAATACAATGAAAAAATAGCATGCTGGCGGTGCTATTGGCGGCGGCGGTTTGGGCCATTTTAGATGATTTTTTCGGGTGTTTTCAAAAATAATTTTGGGTAACTTTTTTAGGCATAAAATAGCAATAAAATATATCTAAAAACAGACCAAAAATTGGAAAAAAAACAACCACAGAAAATGAGGCAAAAAGCGGAGCAAGGCGGCGACAGAATTCGGTGGCGACATGCTGCTTCGGACGCCATTTTTTAGCTTTTTTGGGACCTTTTTTGAGGCGTTATTCAAGGAAACATGTGTCTGTGTACCACTGCTAAAAATAGCAAAAAATAGGAGTCGTAACAATCACAAAACAAAGGAGAAACAGGCAGCGGCAGCATTATGCAATGGCGGTACAGCCCTTTCGGGGCTCATCGAAAACTGTTTTCGAGAAGTTGTTCATTCTAATTTTTTGACAGGAAGATAGTATATTTTGTAAGCTATTTTTCAAAAAAAAATTGGGACAAAAATGAAGTTTGGGAGAGGCGGCCAAAGCCGCCAGAAGCGATTGCTAAGTGTGACGCTGGTGGCCCCGAGTTTAGCCGGCAATTGGCTAGTGGTTCGGGCTGTTTTAGCCAGTGGTCTCTGATGTTTTTGAGGCTCGGGAGTATTATATTTGTATAACACTGCATATCGAGGAATCTTGATACAAATTAGATGTCGAAAGCTGATTCTGATAAGGATTGAAAGATTACGAGTTAATCTTTGAACATGAAACTGAAACTCAAAAGAGTTTCTGTTTGATCATAAAAATGGGATACATATTTATCTTACTTATTTATTTATATAAACTGCGTGGAAGATATATATATGTTTCATATTTTTTGTTTAATTTAATTAATTCGATAAAATTAAGTTTTTTTAATTAAATAAAAAACCTTTAGATATTTTATTCTTACAAAATAACACGTTTAAGATGATTTTTTAAAATCCGATATCTTGAAAAAACGTAACAATTAATTCTAAATTTTAGATTAATTAAATCAAAAAATATTTAATGTTAATAAATTATTTTTTTCAAAAAATGCGTAACGCAAAAATAAAATATTTTTTAAATAATTAAAAATAAAATATTTGAATACCCTTAATCAATACCTTACCTGTAAATAAAAGAAAAAACTGTACATTCATCGGTAATTTTATTTGTTACGCATTAAAACACAAAAAGATGGTTTGGCAAATCAAAATCTTTTAGATCGTATATACGGAAAGATATTTTGAAATCCTTCAGATCGTGTGATTTTTAAAATTAATAAATTTATTTTAATTAAACAGAGTTTTATAGCCCTCAAAAATATTTTAAAAATCTAAGTAGGAGACGGAATTTAGTCACAGATAAATTTCGCGGTCTCTTTCACCAGTTTGTAGGTGATATAATTAATTCTACGTATTAGCAATAAAGCTTTCGTCTCCATCAGACAAAATTAATTGCGGTATCACCGGCATGAACCTCTTTCAGGAATAATTCTGGATAATTGTTAGTGTAGATCACTTCTCCATCTGAAGAGTTCATTGCGAATCGATTGATTTGTAATTAGGTAGTTGTTAATACTTAACTATAAATAATAGTATCATCTCCAACTGAATCACTACTATTATTTACTAGATCGAAGTTATGTCAGCTATTTAACTTTACTTAGCATGGTTTGTTACCTAGATAGTAAAATTAATAGGAATTGGCATGTTTGGACAAACGATGGATAGTAGACGTCCTCCCATCGAGGTATGCTATTCACAGGATATCAGGTTGCTGGTGATTTTTTGTAAAATAGTAGAGGGAACCAATTTTTAAAATAAATTCAAATTTTTGCTCGTCATAATTAACAGTTATTTTAATTATGTGATTCTCGAAATTAAAAATAACGTTCAATCCTCCGGTTAATATACTTAAAAAGAACAAACTAACATGATCGAATTATGTTGACTGGAAATGAAACTTGGATATAGCTTTAACTACCAAGGGTATTTCTTCAATGCCAGGAAATGTGTTTGTTTCTGAAAAGGGTTCTTCCTCTAGACCGAAAGGCATGAAGAAGAAAAATGTTCAGAAATAGGGTGACACGATTTCTAGGGTAATTAGTGTGTCACAAACTGGTGTGAAAAAACTGAAAGACATAGGTTTTCACTGCAACCAATCACAGCACTGAAGAAAGCAATATCCAGTATTTCTCAGAAGGCAAAACAAACAAGGTAATTTCTATTCACTGGTTGTGAAAACATATTTAGCGGTGTTATCTATCGATACCTGGTGTGTAGATACGAAAGCCACTAATCATGTCTGCAATTCTTTATAGGAGTTTCAGAAAATCAGGCAACTTAGTGATGGAGAAATTTACCTACATATGGGAAATAATACCAGGGTTAGAGTAGTTACAGTAAGAGATGTCACTCTCAGTTTTAGTAGAGATAGGATTTTAATTTTAAAAGATTATTTTTATGTGCTTTCTAATTGTAGAAATTTAACTTTGATTTCTAATTTGATAAAGGAAAAATATTCTGTTTATTTTAATAACTCTGTGATTATTAAAAAAAATAAATATTTTATTTGTTCTGGTACATTAGTAGATGATCTGTATGTTATATCTCCTATCTCTCCTGCACTGCAATTGACTGAATTGAATAACAAATTTAATTTACCATATAAGAGAAAGCTTCCTTCTTTAATGAACCAAACGTTTCTTTAGCACTTACGTTTGGGTCATATTAATCTAAAAAGAATAAATACACTAGTAGAAGATGGACCTTTGAGTTTATTAAAAGTGGAAGCACTTCCAGTATGTGAGTCCTACTTAGAGGGTGAGATGACCAAAAGGCCCTTCTCAGCCAAAGGCTATAGAGCTAAAGAATCGTTAGAACTAGTTTACTCTGTTGTGTGTGGTCCTATAACTATCCAGGCTAAATGTGGCTTTGAGTACTTTGTCAGTTTTATTAATGACTACTCAAGGTATGGATACATTTACCTGATGCACCGTAAGTCTGAATGCTTTGAAAAACTCAAAAAATTCAAGACGAAGGTGGAGAAGTGTCTAGGTAAAAGTACCAAATTACTACAATTCGACCGTGATAGGGAGTACGAATTTGGAGAGTTTATCGTCAGAGGGGATTACATCCCAGTTGATTGCACTGGGCACTCCGCAGCAGAATAGTGTAGTAGAAAAAATGAATATGACTCTTATGGAGATGGTAAAGTCAATGATGAGTTATTCAGGATTACCTTGTGAGACCCTGACCCATTTTCTTTTTCGGCATTTTCGACGCGTGTTGTCGTTTTCGTTTCTGCATGTTTATATGCTTCTAGATGCATGATCGGGTTTAGATATGCATGCGAGGTAGGTTTTCGGGGCAAATTTCAAAAATTTCAAAAAAAAAAGATATTTTGGAGGCCTATAAATATCTGGAGTTAGATATTTTCAAAAAGATATATTCTAAAAGTTAACTTCTAAGTTTTCTCCTTTTTCTCCCTGCCTTCTCTATAAGTTCTCGGGGGCCCAGGGCTTAGTTTTCGACAATCAGACTACGAATTCTTAGTATCGGCAGCGAGGGCTACGCAACCATCCGGTCATATTTTGATTCTGGTGAAGCTCGATTTTGCACGTGTTTCGAGGAGTCGAGTTTTTAACTCACCGAGGTAGGATTTTAGACCTGTATGTTTTATAAGGGTGTTACGTGTAATCAGGTGTATTTTTACCGGTCAAATAGCTATAGATCTAATTTTCTATAAAAGTTGCGTTTTTGGGTTAAAAATCGGTTTTATGTCAATTTCGATTGATGGAATCGGGTTTTGAGTTTTTTCTGTCGAGGTTTTGTGGTAGTTTCGGGTTTGGGCACGTACGAGGATGTCGAGAAAGTGTTTACAGGCTTAGATTTGTGGTTGAGATAGTGGTTTGTGAGTGTTTGAGAGTTTGGGGGCCAAGAACACTCAAAAACAGAAAATATGGGTTCTTCTCGGGTGGTAGCTCGCTCGAGCGCCCGATGTCTGCTCGAGCGGACTGGCTGCGCAGGGCTATTTTATTTTGATGTTATCTCCCTTGTCCGGATTCGGAATTGGATCATTCTTGTACCCAAATCAAAGCCCCAGAAGTCCTCTTTCCAACGACACCTCTATCACCTTAAAATTCTTTTTGTAGAAAACGTTATGACCAAAAAAGTGGAGGTATGTCAAAAGTTCTAAACCATTTTTTCACCCATTTTTGGCCGAATATTTGGGAAAGGTTGTTTTTCATCCATGTTGCCCCTTTTTATCAAGTTTCTTATTTCTTGAGGCATCGTGGGCTTGCGTTGGAAGTGAGTGGGGCCGTGTTGGGCGTGTGGGAGCCCGTGTTGGTTGTGCTGGGGCCTTGAGGGTTTCTTTTGGTCGTGTGATGGCCTCTCGGTTGATTGGGTTATGGGGCATGATCGACTGCTCTCCTCTAGTAATTTTTAGTTGATTGGATTATGGGGTCCTGTCAATTGAAGTCACAGAGAGGGTGTTGGTCATTTCATGCGAGGTGTTGATGCACGATTGAGTGCGTGGTGATAGGTGCGTCGTTGGGTGCGGGACGCGTTGGGTCCTGTGTTCTTTCTAGAGATGAGGTTTTGGTGAGAACCGTTTTGTGGGCGGTTTGTGTTTGGCTTTGGTTAAGTCGTGTTCTGTAGGTTTGTTGTTTGTGTTGGGCGCGTGTGGGCGTCGTGGGTTTGTGTTGGCCGCGTGTGACGTGCATGGTTACATGCGGGTTTTGGTGCACGGTTGTGCTTGAGGTGGTTTGTGCATCGTTCTGTGCGAGGGTTTGGTTTTGTTTCTTGGTTGAGTTTCCTCCCAACGTTGACCGCTCAAGTGGGCTGGTGACCGAGAGTTGGGTCGGTGGGTGACCGCTCGAGCGGTGGTTGTGTGCTCGAGCGGGGTTGTGGCAGTGTGTTATGTCGGTTGGGAACCGCTCGAGTGGTGGTTGAGCGTTCGAGCGCTTGGGCTGTGTTGGCCTCCGGGTTAGGTTATGATTTTGGTTTTCTGTATCGTTGGTGGTCCCGGTGTGTGGACGGGTCCCGGTTGGTGGACGGGTCTCGGTTAGTGGACGGGTCATTCGGGTGAGCGAATAACGGGTACGTGGCATGTGATGTCGTGTCGGGATATATGACGGGTGGCGTCATGATGTGAAGTTATATAT
>JAULJZ010155079.1:0-28759 GCA_032270985.1 Heliamphora pulchella
AGAGGGGCTGGCGGCGCTGGAAAGAGAGAGAATAGAGGCCGTCGGTGTGGAAATAGGTAGAACAGGGGTCGTCAGCGCCGAAAAGAGAGAGAGCAGAGATCGCCGGCGCTGAAAAGAGGGAGAAATAGGGTCGGCGGCGCTGGAGGGAGGATGTCGAGGGCTGTGGAAGGTTCGTCGGTGGTCAATGAAGGGCGAAAGTGCTCGGTGGTGGTGTTTCGCTAGTCGTCGGTGGCTGGGGAAGGGTCGTTGGGGCTCGACGATGGACGATGTTGGTGGTCGGCGCTAGTTTGGTGGTCGACGAGGACTGTGGAAGGGTTTAAGATGGTCGACGAGAGGCAATGGTGGATTTCGGCACTGATTTGGTGGTCGGAGAGGACTGTGGAAGGGTTGAAGATGGTCGGCGCTGGTCTGGTTAGCGTGGTTGCGTGGTCGGTGAGGACTGTGGCTAGGGTTTCAGCATGAAGCTGTCGGCAATAGAGGCTAGGGTTTGGAGACTGAAAGAGGCTAGGATTTCATGGTAGCTCTGATACTATGTTAGAAGAAATAAAATAATAGGGAGCCGTATCCAACTGGATAGCGAGCACATTTATTTATATTAGAAAGAGGAAGCACCATAACAACCATGTAACCACACACACAATAATAATAATAATAATAATAATAATAATAATAATAATAACAATAATAAGCGGGGGTGACCCCGGTGGGTGTGCGGGCAGTGGTTTTGTAGGCCCATAACACATTGGGGAGCTCTTCAAACCATAACCCCTTACATTTTTCCAGCTTAGTTTTCAGCATTTTTAGCAAAGTTCTGTTAGTGACTTCCACTTGGCCGTTGGACTGAGGGTGGGCAAGAGAGGCAAAATGCAGTTGGATGCTGAGTTCCCCACAAGACTTTCAGAAGTTCTTGTGGTCAAATTGTTTGCCATTGTCCGTGACTAATATCCTCGGGATGCAATACCTACAAACTATAGTTTTCCATACGAACTGGGTGATATTCCCTTCGGTGATTTTGGCCAACGGTTCGGCTTCTACCCACTTGGTAAAGTAGTCTATGGCGACCACTAGGAACTTCATTTACCTTCGCACCATAGGAAGTTGTCCAACCAGGTCCAATCCCCACCGAGCAAGTAGCCACGGGATGTTCAGCACAGTCAGGTCAGTGAGAGCAATCACTATGTGCGCTTGGAAATATGGGCTCAACCTCGTAGCCGACACCCATAAGCACGAAGGCCAACTTCTCTGCTCTTGGGTACCTGCTCTCTGCACCTTGGAAAGCTTTACTTGTATAGTGAATCGGCCGTTGTGATGCCGGGATTTTGGACTTTAAAAATGTTTCAAAAATAAGAAAATTCAAAGATATTTGAAAAATATTTTAACACCTTGACAGTTAAATTTTAAAAAATCCCCTTTTGTTGAAAATCGAGTTGCCATTTAGTTTTTTTAAAAAAATTGAGAAAAGCAAAAAATGGCTACTGATCTTTAAAATGTTTAAGTAGAGAAAAAAGGTTTGGAGGCTAAGGTAAGAATCGGGTACGAATCGAAAAATGTGTTAGGCATTTCGTTCGCCTAATCGTAAGGTTGGCCTCTACTAATCATCATTGGTTCTTTAATATGATTTCTCAAATGCATGCAAATAAAGAAAGTGGAGGTGAAAAGAGAATATTCAAAATCAAATATAAAAAATACATAATATAGGTATATAGAATGTCCAAATAAAACAAGTATTAAAAGAAAAATTCTAAGTCCTACGGTATGCAATTTCTAACTAAAGGATACATGGAGTATACCCACATGCAATTTCATCAAAATAAACTAAACCATCATGATTTAAGTAGAAGAATAAAAACATGCTAGAAATTGCTAAATATTACCTAAACATGAATTGCTAACAAGAAATAAACTAAACTATTCTAAACATGATTTCAAATAAAGAAACTAAAACATGCATATTATCAAAATAAACTAAGTTAGTATTACCATGATGAATATCTAAAAGAAATACTAAAACATAAAATAAAAGATGTATAAAAATTCTTATAAAAAGAAAGTGTACAAAAAAACTTATACTAAAATAAAAAGAGGTTAGAAAAATACTAAAAAGGGAAGCTAGCTATTCACATTTTATATTTTAAAAGAGATAAAAGAAGAGACAAAAAGAAAAAATAAATAAAAGAGAAGAAAAATACACTTAAAGATGAAAATTAGCCTAAAAGATTTTTTATGATTTTTGGGTTCAACAAAATAAAAGAAAAGTACCATGTAAGGAGAATAAAACTATAGAAAAAGAAAGAGAAAATGGAGCTTTTTAAGAGAAATAAGTACTAACATTAAAGAAAAAGAAATACTATTAAAGTGAAAATTAAATTAACACTAAGAGAAAAATAAGATATTATAAAGAAATTTAAAACAAGTAATGAAAAAAAAATGATAGAGAAAGAAATTATACTATTATAAAAAAAATAAAAAATAAAAGTTAGAAAAGGAATATTAAGCTAAAGAAGAAAATAAAAAGGAGCATTAAAGAAATAAAATAAGAAACTAATAAAGAAACTTTAAACTAATTATAAAAGAAAAAAAATAAAATAAAATAAACATAACTATTTAATTAGAAGGTATGAATGCAATATTGACAATTATATCCATATAATGTAAATGCCTTGATTATAACAATTAACAACAATAAGAAGTTGTAATTGCAAAAAATATTAACACTAATTAATGAATAATAAAAATAAAAAAATAAAATAAAAATGATAATGTGCTAAGTGTGAATGTGTAAGCTTAGTAATTAATTAAAGAGACTAAATCACATGAAGCAAATTAAACAATAAGCAAGTTTAACTATATAAACGAAGGAAATACACGAATTGAATCTTGAATTTAACCCGATCACTCCAAAAGAGTGGGAATGGAGTTAGAAGGATCAGGGATCTAAATAAGGTATTTGGATTGTTAAGGCATCCGCACGTCGGGGAATGTGCTTTAATAGTCTATTCCTCATATGGTGATCCATGCTAGGGTTTTAATGTAGGTGTTCACGTCGGGGAATGTGCTTTAATAGTTTAATCCTCATATGGTGATCCATGCTAGGGTTTTAATGTAGGCGTTGGAGGTTCGGATCTCGGTATTTTGGTAAGGCTTCGGCGTTAGGGCTCGGGATTGCTCGGTGACTCGGCAGAGTTTCTCTCACTAAACCTCTCTAAAATTCTGTCCTGAAAACGTACCAGGGGGCACGGTATTTATAGAATTCTTCAACCAATGAGATGCTGCCATGCTTTGGGACATATCAGGTCATTTGGAGTTGGCGGTCGCCAAATTAGAGGTGGCGGTCGCCATGTCTAAAAAAAGTTTCACAAGGCTCTATTGGCGGTTGCCATGTTGGAGGTGGCGGTCGCCACTTTTGGCTAGAGTTTTCAAGAGGTTCTATTGACGGTAGCCACAATGAACATGGCGGTCGCCACATTGGGAATGACTTGCATAACAAGTTATCCGTGGTTTAACATAATTTCATTGTTTTGAAGGTTTTGGGTTCAAATACCGAGCTTGGATCACTTCTCGAGGATCGAACTGAAGCACAATTCTAACTGTTTTCATCATCGGATTCACTTAAAATTAGACGGGTTCAAATTGGGATGTCTACAGTTGCCCCTCTTTGAGATATAACTTTGCATAGCAACGCGTGATGCAAGTTATATCAAAGACCCAGAGAGAACAACCATTTGACCGAGCCGTCAATCTTAGGCCACAAACACACAAGTATGCATATGATGTTGGTCGTACTCGAATTTTCATCGAGTTGCCTACGTATCCCTTTGTTAGGGATCATACCAAAACATAGTTCACGGGGCAAAAAGCAAGGATGCAAGATAAGAACATGATGTGGATGCTAACATGATGCAGATGCTGGTGTGATCGAACAAATCTTAAAGATCGAGTCAAGATCTAAAGAGAGTACAAACAAGTCAAAGATCAAATCAAGATCTAAGAACTCGGCTAAGGGTAAAATAATTAAAAGGATCGAGTTAAGATTTAAGAAATTATCTTAACCGGGAAAGCAATTGGTCGAGTCAAGACCTCATAATTTCGGGATGAAAGTGGTATAAAAAATAATTTAAAACTAAGTTACGGCTTAAAATTAATTTTATCGAAAAGGATAATAACGAATTAATAGGTTGAGTTAAAACCTAAAAATTCGGAATGAAGCGCGAGATAAAAATAATTAAAAGCCAAGTTACGACTTAAAATTAGATTTATCGGAAGCGAGATAAAAATAATTAAAAGTCAAGTTACGGATTAAAATTAAATTTATCGGAAAAGGAAACAAAAATAATTAAAAGTCAAGTTACGATTTTTAATTAAATATATCGAAAGCGAGATAAAAAATAATTAAAAGCCAAGTTACAACTTTTAACTAGATTCATCGGAAGTAGGATGACTACGAACGATGAGGGTTAAAGCAAAAATGCACAAATTATTTGTGTAAGAAAAAATCATTTGCAAATTATTTTTAAACAAAATTATTTTCACACAAAATTTGAAGTATTTTTTTTTTTGAAAAACATTCAAGATTTTAAAATTATTTTTGTGAAGCACCTAAAGTTCGTTTTAAAAAAACGTCCACACAAAATAAGAAAATTTATTTTTAAGGGAAATTATTTTTCTATTATTATATTTTTTTGTTAACAAAAATAAAACACGCGAAATTAATACGCATAAAAAAAGAAAATAAACACACAAATAAACACCCAAACAAAATAAAATAAAATAAACATGTACTCAAATAAAAGACCCCCAAACGGACCCCTAAAAATCCTAAAACCTCGTGATGGACAAACTGACCTGACATGACTATTGAGTACTTGGCGGTCGCCAAGCCCAAATTCCTCTGACATGGCGACCGCTCACTTAAAACCCTTACAACATGGCAGTCACCATGTGTCTTTTCATTATCATGGCAGTCGCTCACTTTGAAAGTGGCGACCGCCAACTCTAGGCGCGCATAAGGCTCCGAAGGTCGTGCGGGTGAGGTTCATTTGTTCATTCCACTTTCTTTCTCTAGTTCTCTTGTTCTCTCTCGTCTCTTTCAAACATTCTCTTGCTTTTTCTTGTTCTTTGCGACCTAACACAAGAGCTTTCTGTGCCTTGTTCTTCTTGACACGAGATGCTTACTTTATTATTCGTGATTCCCTTTTCTTCATGGTGGGCCAGGGCTAGGGAGACGACGATCTAGGGGCACGATGGGGCCCTTCTGCTACTGGTAGTTCTTCTATGGGGACTCTCGGAGGCACGACCTCTAGTCTTTCTGCCGACTGGGTCACCTCCACGCAGCCTTCTGCTGCGATGGATGCCCTCGTGTCTTACGACGACCTCCAGACGACGACCTCTAGCCTTCCTTCCATGTTGCTGAGGAGGTGGCACGAGCAGCTGTCGAGGCGCTGGCAGTTGCGGACGCTGCTTCTTCTGAGGCCGAGGTGGCTGATTTCCTGGATCCTAATGCGGGAGAGAGTCATCCAGCACCCTTCGACCCACACACTTATGCCCTGGTACCCCACTGCCTGGTTCCACGCGGGATGAGGCGTTACGACCCTCCTACTGATGCAGTCGCTGCCGATGTTCTTCTGCGGGAGCCCGACCATCATATTTCTCGCCAGCGCCCATCAGTAAGTTCCCAAACTCACAGTTTTGAAACTAAAGCATGTTATATGATATATCTCAAACATAGACGCATGCCTAGGATCCCCCTATGATATATGATGATGTGATTTGATATGATGATGAATGGTGATACTGATGAATGATGATTGCTGTGAGATCTTAGCTTAAGTACCTGTGCAATAGAGATTAAAACAGTAGGAATACTAGGGTTTTGAACAAATAATAAAAGGGGTAATTATTTTAGTGAAAATCTCAAAAGAGCTTAATGATTTTTATTTTTATTTTTAGGAAAAACTTAAAAAACTTGGGGGAATTTTTGTTTTTGTTTTTTGGTCATGAAAACTAATGAAATAATTTTTATCAAAAATCCTAAAATATTAGAGGCAATTTTGTCGAAAATCCTAAAATTTAGGACAAATTTTCTAAAAACTTAGAGAATTAAGAGAAATTAAGAAAATTTTTCAAAAAGTCCTAAAAAAATTAGGAAAATTTTTCAAAGATCTAAGAAAAATAAGAATTTTTTTTTGTTTTAAAATTCTTAAAAAATTAGGAAAATTTGTTCTTAGAAAAATAAAAAAAAAATTATTCAAAAGTCTTAGAAAATTGGAACAAATTTTTCATAATAAAATCAAGGAAAACTGAGAAAAAATTTTACAAGTTTTTTTTTTAATAAATCCAAGCAAAATCCTAGAAATTGAGAAAAACTTTTTAAAAAGTTTTGAGGAAAATCTTAGAAGTTTTTAAAAAATCCTAGAAATTTTTTTTAGAAAATCCTAGAAAATTAAAGGGCATTTTTTTGAGAATCTAAAGAATTAAGAAGAATTAGAAAAAATTTTAAAAAATTTTCAAATATTCTTAAAAAAATTAAGAAAACATATTAGAAAAACGGAGCAAAAACTCCCAAAAAATTAAAGAAAAATGTTAGAAAATTGGGACAAATTTTCAAAAATTCCTAGAAAATTAAAGAAAAATCTTAAATTTTTTTAGAGAATTAAGGCAAGATTTTAGAAATTTTTTTAAAAAATTAGGGCAAAAGGGAAAAAACACAAATATCAGAAGGAAGAGAGATTTTTTTTATTTATTTTTATTTTTTATATATATTATTATTATTATTATTATTATTATTATTTTGATAATTTTTGGAAGGAATGATTAACACAAAATGATAGAGATTTGCTGGCGCACCAGGACTTAAGGTTCCTAGTTTGTCTAAGCCTTGAGATTTGCCTTGCTTGCCAAAGCTTAGGGTGCCCAGTTTGTCTAGGGTTTGAAAGATTTGCCTGACTTGCCATGGTTTATGGTGCTTAGTTTGTCTAGAATTTGAGATTTGCCTAGCTTGCCAAGACTTAGGGTACCTAGCTTGGGGGGGGGGGGGCTTAAAAGGTTTGCCTTGCTTGCCAGGGTTTTGTAAGGCTTGAGAGATTTGTCTGTCTTGCCAGGGCTTAAGGTGCCTAGTTTGTCCAGGGCTTGAGAGATTTGCTTGGCTTGCTAGGGCTTAGGGTGTCTAGTTTGTCTAGGGTTTGATATTTGCCTGGCTTGCAAGGGCTTAAGGTGCCTAGTTTGTCTAGGGCTTGAAAGATTTGCCTGGGCTTAAGGTGTCTAATTTGTCTAGGACTTGAGATTTGCCTAGCTTGCCAAGGCTTACGGTGCCTAGTTTGTCTACGGCTTGAAAGGTTTGCCTGGCTTGCTAGGGCGCTTAGGGTGCCTAATTTGTCTAGGGCTTGAAAGGTTTGCTTGGCTTGCCATGGCTTAGGGTTTCTAATTTTTCTAGGGCTTGAGAGATTTGCCTGGCTTGCTAGGGCTTAAGGTGCCTAGTTTGTCTAGGGTTGAAGGAACCGAACGGCCATCTCACACACATGAACCTAGGGTCTTTATTGCTTTCAGATATTCTTTTGCACTTTACTTGTTTGATCTGCCCTTTATACATTCTCTGTTTGTTTTCTTCTTCTCAGGTTGGTCACTACGTTAGAGGCTTTAGAGGTTCTGCCTCCCGGGAGGTGTTGGAGTGGTATGATGCCCTCCCTGCTCCCAACCGAGCTTACATTGATGCCTCTGATTTTTCTTGTTTTATACCCTTATTGGGTATGACGAGTAATAACCGGGTATGGTTGACAGCTCTGGCAGAGCAGTGGTGGGATACCACCAACACCTTTTATTTCACCACTTTTGCGGCTATTCTGATGCCTTTCGACTTCTCCATGATCAATGGCATCCGGGTTGGAGGAGCCCCCATCCCATTTGACCCGTCTGTCGCCTGTTCTACCGACGCATTGATGTATCTGCTTGGAGCTGTGCCAATACAGATGGACAAAGACCGTGTCAGATATACATGGTTCTTCGACCCCGAATCCCCCCGCGATCGTCCTAATCTCCATATGAGGTGGATCTGGTCCTTCGTCACGTCGTGGAGCCCTTTTCTGCTTTGATCTACGGGGTTCCCTTTCCTTTCTAGGGTGTTTCTCGGTCAGAAAACGATTTTGCTTTCCCTGACTGATCAGCTTTTCTATCTGGTCTTTCAAATCATGACAGCTTTCCATGTCATGGCCATGATCCTTGTCGAAATGACAATATCTGGTTTTAAAGCACTTCATCGGGGGGTTTTTTAGCTTACCAGGTCTCGCTTAATATAGAGCAAGACCTGTTCCAAGGGAGCGTTAAGGGTCGCATAGTGACGATACCGGGCACCATCCGGTTGTCTGGGTGGTTGGTCAAATATCCTAGCCTTGGTCTGGTCAGTGGGCTTCTTACTCCCCCGCTGATCAAGTTCTCTCAATCTCTTTTTCACTTTAGACAGTGGCTCCTGAGACTTCGAACGTCTTGCATTTACCACGTTTTCTGCATTCATGTGCTTTTGAGTCTTCATCATGTGCTCATCTATATCTCCAAGGGGTTTTGGACAAGAACAAGTGGAAACAGGACGGTAGGAGCCCTCCTATGAAGGATGTTAAGGCCACCTTGTCATCCACTTCGTCTACTTGGAGTGCCTTCTGATTGAAACGATTAACATACTCCCGGAGACTCTCCCCTTTTCCCTATTTGATATTTAGCAAGGTGGTTACGGGCTTCCGGTGCCGTTGCCCACCGATGAAGTAACTTACGAACATCTTGCTCAGCTTAGGGAATAACTCAATAGAATCCGACCTGAGCTTAGAGAACCAAATCTGGGATGGACCCCTTAACATGGTTGGGAATGCCCTACACATAACCTCCTCAGGAACAACATGGAGATACATCATGGATTTATAAGTACCCAGGTGATCCAATGGGTCTGACGCACCATTAATGAGGTCAATCTGGGGCATCTTGAATTTGGGTGGCAGGAGAGTCGCCATGATCGCCGGGAGATCCCGTTTTGTGCATCAGATCATCCGAGGTAGAAGGCGTTTTGGCTCAAATGGCCTTCATCATGTCATTGATCTAGGTCTTTACTTCGTGCAATTGATCATTCCAAGTAATAGAGACATCGAAATTATCTCCGACGTCCTTGACCGGATTCGATCCCCGACGCCCCATATGGGGGGGTGGGGCTACCTAAGTTGATTTGATTCACTACGTCCTCTGCTCCATCGTCCCCACGTGGTAGGTCCCGAGCCACACTTACCTGGTCCTCTCCCCTCGGCTCCTCCTCCGGCTCCCCCCTCATCGCCGCGACAATCTGGGAGGATCCGAAACCTCACTCTGTCCTCGCACCTGCTGCAAGAGCTCTCTGTTCTGCTGGACCAATTGGAAGATCCCTTCAGTAAGGTTCTGGAACTGTTATTGCATGGGATTGGATGGGGAGCCGTTGCGAACCCTACGGCTGGGTTCCAATCGCACTGACTCTACTCCTTCGCCATGCATCTCGTTTGAACCATCTAATAGATAGAACACCCACAAGAAAGAGAACACAGAACTCGTCGGAGTTGAACTCGTTCCCGCAGATGGCGCCAAATGATGGTGTTCAATATATGAATGGGCCTTCTCAATACTTCAAGGGTTTCAAGGGCCTGAAATAAACAGACAACCATTAGAAGGAGTGCCGGAGGGGATTCCGACACGACCACTCCGATGGTCAAGTTAGGTCTCCAGTGGAGTAAGCCCTAAGGCAAATGAAATACTGTTAACAGGTGATATTGAGAGAGAGAATAATGTCTATGCGTTATCCGTACAGGGCCTCCTTATTGTGATGTTGGGATTTATGGGTAAAAAATAAGAGAAATCAAATATGTTTGAAAAATAATTTAACACCTTGGAAACCAATCTTTGAAAACCTATTTTTATTGAAAATAGAGTCGCCACTTAATTTTTGAAAAAAAATTAAGAAAAACAAAAATGGCTACTGATATATAAAACGTTTAATCGGAGAAAGAGGATTCGGGGACTAAGGTACAAATCGGGGAAGGTGTTAGGCACCCCGTTTGCACAACCGCAAAGTTGGCATCTACTAATCATCATTAGTTCTTAAATAGAATTTTTCAAATGCATGCAAATAAAGAAAATGAAAGTAAAGAGAGAATATCCAAAATCAAATATGAAAAATACATAACATGTGTACATAGCATTCCAAGTTGGAACAAGTAAAGGGATAAAATCTTAAGTCTTACGGCATGCAATTTCTAACTAAAGGATACATGGAGTACACCCGCATGCAATATTCACAAAAATAAACTACCTATCATGACTTGCATAAGAGAATAAAAATATGGTAGAAAATGCTAGAATTTCCTAAACATGAATTGTTTATAAAATAAGTTAGACTATTCTAAATATGTATTTTGAAGGAAATGACTAAAACAGGCATATCAGGAAAATGAACTAAACTAACATTAAAAAAAACTATATATAAAAGATGCGTAAGAATTCTAAAAGAAAGCTTGTTAACAAAGAAAATGAAATGAAAGTTTTATAACAAAAAGAATTTAGAGATTTAAAAGAAAAGAAAATGTCATAAAAGAAAATTTATGTTAAAAGAAAGAGGTTAGAAAATGTTTATTAGACCATTGAAAAAAAGAAAACCTAATTATTTACATTTTGTGTTTTAAAAGAGATAAATAAAATAAAAAAGAAAAGAAAATAAAGAGAAGAGAATTACATTTAAAAAAGATAAGAAAATTAGCTTAAAGGACTTTTTTTGATTTTTAGGTTTAATGAAATAAAAGAAAAAGAAAGATGGAATGAGTACTAAAAAAGAACAATAGAAAAAGAAAAAGAAAAGAAAAATAGATTAATGCTATAAGAAAAGAAAAGAAAATGGAATGGAATGCTAAGAAAAGAAAATTAGACTAGCTAAAAGAAAAGAAAATAAAATAAAATAAATACTAAAACATTAAATTAACATAAAAGAAAAGAAAAGACATGAAATGAAATACTAGAATCAAATGGGTGTAATATTGACAGTTACAACCATTTTTTATGTAAGTGCTTATATCATAATAATAACGACATTATTTAGTCGTATCATTAAATCATGTTAGCACTGATTTGATGCGTATATTAAAGAAAACGACAATGTGCTTGGTGTGAATGTGTTAATTAAGCGACGAATTAAAGGATTAAACTAAATAAAGTCAAATAAAGATAGGATTAATTATGTAAACAAGAATGAGTACTTGAATTGAAATTAAATGCAAACCGATCACCCCAAAAGAGAAATAATAGGGCAAAAAGGATCGGGGATCTAAACAAGGTACCTGAATTGTGAAATCCTTAAGTTGAGAATGTGCTCCAATAGACCAATCCTCGAGTGGTGATCCAAGCGAGACTTCGACGTCGGTCGGAGGTTCGACAGGGTTTCAGCGTTGGGGCTCGGGATTGCTCAGTATATCGGGAGAGTCTCTCTCATTCCCAATTCGTACTGAAAACGTACGCTGGGGTATGGTATTTATAGAGTTTATCCGCTAATGAGATGCTGCCACGTTTAAGGGGCACGTCAGGCCATTTGGAGTTGGCGGTTGCCAGGTTATTGAAAGTTTCCACAAAATTCTATGGCGATCGCCATAATGGGAGCTGGAGGTCGCCATGTTGGAAGGTGGCGATCGCCACTTTGGGCTAGAATTGTTACAAAGTTCTATGGCGGGTGCCACAATGCAAGTTGGCGGTCGCCTTACTTGGGCTGCAAGTTTCGATGGTTCGTCAAAATTTTATTGGTTTGAAGGTTCCGGGTTCAGATACCGAGCTTGGATCACTTATTGAGTATCGAACTGAAGCACTATTCCAGTTGTTTTCATCATCGGATTCACTTAAGATTAGGTGGGGTCAAATTATGGTGTCTACACTTATATACTGGTGGGGACACGTGGCCATCAAACCACGTGAAGGTTGTTACGCCGAATCTCTGAAGATTCTTGGTATATTCCACGCGCGTTGTTGAACACGCACGCTCCTGGGCGACCTACCTAGCTGATCAGCTGTTAGCTGATTAGTTAATACATCGGCTGCTCAGCTTGAGATCCCCAACGTGTGGGGATGGTGACTGATCGGCGGATTCGCTGGTTGTGTTTTCTAATGGGTCCACCCCAGCGAACCAAGTCCTAGCTGGACCAAGTTATGTACCTCCCCATCAGTTTTCATTTATTTGAATATTACTATTTTTTTATTTTTAGGATCATCGATATTATTGATTATTTCTATTATAACCTTTTTTTCTTTTGAAAAACATAGAAACTGAGACCATTTATTTATAAGATGGCCTAATTATAGTTATTAGTTGATTGATAATCGGAACAACAAGGATTATTATTTGGATCATCTAAACTGGTTGAGTTATGACTAAAAGTACTATTATTTAATTCTTCTAATTGTTATTCTTTATCAAAAAGTTTTGACGGAGCTTGACTTGATTCACTTAATTTATCAGTTACTAGTAGTATTTGTGTTAATTGTGCCTTAAGTTCTTCAGGAAACTTACATTTAATTTATTTTTTGTTTAGTTAAATATTTATTTGCATAATGACCTATTTTTTCACATTTTCAACAAATAACATTTTTTGGGGTTAGAAATTATAGTGTCCTTTTGGAATAGATAAATAATAAACAATAATGGCGAGGTGAAATATGTGAAGTAGTAATAAAAAAACATAGAACAGAGAGAGAGGAAGTTAGATGAGGGAAAATACTAATTGAGTATGGAATATTGGCCGTATGAACGATGCACCTGGTTCTCAAAATCTGATCTCTAGAAGCATGTCTACCCCTCCTATTTATAATCTGCGGAGGAGTTCTGTTAGGATTAGGATAGGACTCCTTATGAGGTTTGATCAAATCATGAAAGGTGATCTCGGGAAATCAATGGATTCTATTATGAGAACTGATCAGGTAGTGTTATACTCCAACTCAATTAGGTCGGCCACCGGATGCCCCTTGGGTACTCGACTCACTCGGGTCAAGTACTCGACCGACTTAGGGGTCACTCGAGTGAGAGGGTCCCGTAGTTCGACAAATCATTTCCTTAGCCATCAAACCACATGTCTCCCAACGTCCCGTGCAGGATTGTACTGCAATTGTCTTTAATTGTTTCAGAGACAGTCTTTCGATCCTCAGAGGAATCTATGTTAGTATAGTATGTGTTGTATATATAGTTGGCTCCGTTCAGTCTGTGCTGAATCAGATAGTCTGTGCTATGTCATTTTAATTGGTAGTCAGAGCTGCATAGTCTGTGCTGTCTTCATGACCTATGTCATGAGAATAGTACAGTCTGTGCTGTTTTCATGGCCTGTGCCATAGAAATATAGTCGAGTAGTCAGAGTTATTGTCATAGTCTGTGCTACGCTTTACAGTCTGTGTTGTGGTATATCTTCATTTATCTAAGATTGCTAAATAGCAACATTGGCCTGGACGAGCTACTGGGGACCTGGGTAGTTCGACTTGAGTCATTCGAACAGGACATATCATATTACTTTGTTATGCTTGCATAGCCATGTATTCATTATATAGTTGCTTAGACACCCGAGCCACTAGTTCTTCGGTAGTTCGTCTTCTCGTCACTCCTGTTAAGTTGCTTAGGTTTGCCAAGCCATCCCTCCCTTGGGCCACATGAGTCCACCGACCGAGCTACTCTCTTCTGATTCACTCAACTGACTGAGTTACTTGCCCCTCGAGTTACTAGGCTACTGAGTCACTCGGTTGTCAAGTTATTTGGTTCTTGATTGGTCATTTGAGCGTCTCGTATACGATAATTGGTCCTTCAATAACTTAATCGACTCGTTCACTGCTATCAAATAGCTTCAGTCAATTACTCGACCCATTCACTCGAGTCATGTACTCGAATCGTATCATTCGTTTTAACCATCTACATTTTTCCCCTGCATGCACGCAAGTTACTTGACTCTCATTCGCGGGTGCATCACACGCACTAACTTCCGCGTGGGTGCTAGCTGTTGCGTTGCCTCGACTTTCTTAAATCGACTCGTTTAATGTTTCCTGGCTTTTCGCATCCCTTCCTTTCGTCTTTAAGTAGCATCCGTGAGGTTTTATTTGGGCCCGCATTTTCAGAATCTTTTCTCCTTCTCCTCTCTTCTCTTCATTCTTTCTTTTACATACTTATGGTTGCGCATCCTACTCGCTCTTCCACTTTTGTTGATGTCGGTGAGTGTGGGGCCCATTTAGCAACCTAGCCTACTGTTCCTCTTTCACAATGGCACATGACTCCTATTTTTGGTGGTAAGAATGACAAATTCTTGAGGGTTGTAGATGCATTCGTTCCTCAATCGTCTGAGGCTACTGATCTTTTACTCCTTCGCACAGAAGCACTTTATGAGGAAGCAAAGATGGTAACTTCTTCCTCGATTGCTTGTTTTCAGATCGAGCGGGGTGACTACCCCTATTCTTTCTTGTAACTCAAGACCTCTACAGGCCCAATAGTTGGTTGGCCTGATTGGATCGAAGATGTTATTCATGATGTGGCCTTTCGCACAATCTTGGATCAAGTCGGCATCTTGCCCTCCATCATGCTTACCAGAACTTTGCACATACGTCACAGTCATTCCAGTTTGGAGGCCCTGATTAGCCATTGGAGTGTGGACTCCCATACCTTCATCACCCTATGAGGCGAATGGACCCCTACTCTGGAGGATGTCTCAGTCCTCCTCCATCTCGAAACTCGTGGGGCAGTACCTTTTGACCATAGTACTCTGTCCTCTTTTGATCATGCTGCAGTCCTGGAGCTGAAATCTTGCCTCACTCGTACAGCTAACTACGGTAGTCATTTTGACGATGGCGGCGCTCCTCTTTCTTACCGGCACTCCTCGACTAAGTCCACATACGCCTCTTGGATCAGATATTTTTTTAAAGAAATTCAATCAAAGGGCACTGACGATGATACAGAGAGAGTCGAATTTCTTGGGGACTGCTATCGCTCGGAGCTCTATCTTGCGGCCTCCATCTATCTCTATCTCTCAGCCTTCGTCATCCATAGCAGCCCGCTCGACAGTGTCTCCCCTCTTATCTTTCCCATAGCTGTTCGACTGTCCTGAGGAGATCACATCCCATTAGGCCCTCTCTTCATGGGGACCCTATATCGCATGTTGGATCTCATCAAAATTGAGTTGGAACGTTTTGTAGGACGGTACGATATCACCACTTTTACTGCTACGGCTTTCCTTCAGGTCGTCTTGTATGAGCGGTTCCCTGGTTTTGCCCCTCGACCTATTCTTTTTACTCGAACGAGGAAGATCCAGTTTACTGATTCGGAAAGGCAAACCATCACCGTGGAAGTCCAGAGTGATTTCCCTTTGATCTACCAATGGAGTGGTCAAGGTTCAACAAAGAAGGTCCATACCTTCTTTAACGTATCTACAGATTTTGCCTTTTGTCCTTATACTTTCGCACCGGTCGGGGTAGTTTTTCCTCTTTGGTATTTCGACGCTCCACAACATTTTCAACTTGAGACAGCCTATTCATTGGAGAACTCACACCTGGCAGTGCTATGTATGCTTTTCCCGTGTTCTCTCCCTTTATTACTAAGGATGGAATTGGCGTTTCCTTGTATCGCGCTGACCGAGTGCTTTGGCAATTTGGTTTTGACGAGGGAACGCCTACGTACTATCTTCAGCCTTGTTCGGATATTGATAGTTACGAACCCTTCTTACTCGGCAACTTTGTCTTGCCTTTTCGCTTTCTAGTAATCGAGCTTCCTTCGAGGGGATGTATTGGGCGATGAACTCTCAACTATTCTTAATATTGGCGCTAGGGGTGTAAAATAGCCCGAGACCCGACGGGGGCCCGAAACCCGTCATTGTGCTGGTCTGGCCCGGCTCGTACTATTCATATTTTCGGGCTTAAGCCGCACCCCCAAGCCTGTGGTCCAGGCTGAGCCGGCCCAAGGCCCGCCCGAAGGTACTCTAGAAGCCTGCCCATGGGTCCGGGCCCGGGCTAGCCATTGGGCCCGACCTCTAATCCCCCCAACAGTCAGTTTTTCGAAATGGACGGCTCGGATCAATTGTCATCTAAAATTGACAGCCCAAAATTTTTGACCGTTGGGCCCGCCCCAGGCTCGGCCAATAACTAGTTTTTTTAAATATAATTTTTTCCTATAAATAGGGGTGCATATTTGATAATTTTATCCAAACATCTCTCTTCTCTCTAATTTTTCTCTCTAATTACTCGGTGATATTCGGGTTCGGTGCAATTATTGACGAATCAAGGAGTGAAAATCAAGAATCAAGATCAAGATCAAAACACAAATAGATCGAGATCAAAATTAATGATCGGAGTTCCTTAATTCGGTTTGCTTTATTTTCTGCAATTTAATTTATTTGCTGCAATATTTAATTAAATTTTGAATACATATTTTTAAATTTTAATTATTTTTTTAAAAAATTAAATTTTATTTTATTTTTAATTTTTTAAAATTCTAGTCTCTATTTTCTAAAAAAATTAATTTATTTGTTGCAATTTAAATTCTAATCTCTAAAAAAATTAAATTTTCTGCAATTTAATTTATTTGTTGCAATATTTAATTAAATTTTGAATATATTTTTTAAAATTCTAATTAATTTTTTTAAAAATTTTATTTTATTTTATTTTTAATTTTTTAAAATTCTAGTCTCTATTATCTAATTTATCAATGGATTCAAATATTTTTACTGTGGATGAAAAACAAGATATTTTCATATTTACACCTAGTGGTTTAATCTCACTCCCCCTGCTCCTATTCGTAATTCACCAACTGCTTTATCAACATCTGCACATGTATCTGCATCTGCATCTATAGGTTAATCTAGCAAAAAAGTTTCAAATATGTGAAAAATTTTTAAAAATATTTTTTTAAAAAAATAACGATGGTATCGTTACTGTTAAAGTAAAATGTAAAATTTATAATAAATTATTTTCGAATCACATATCGAGTGGCACTAGCTACTTACGTAGACATTCTGATAGTTACCGTAAAAATTCACCTCTTAATCTCGCTTCACAAATGCTGATGGTAGGGGTGTAACTAGTAATATTATTAATTTTTCGTGGAAACAAACTCGCGCAGAAGATTCTGTTGTTGATTATATAATAAAATAAGAATAACCATTTTCAATGAGTAAACAATCGACATTTGAAGAAATGATACAAACCGAATTTGTTCCGCAATTTTAATATTTTTCTATAAATACTACAAGAAATAGAGTTTTAAGTAGATTTGATGAAATTAAAACTAAATTGATGGATTTATTTACAAATTTAAAAGAAAACATTAGTTTATCTTTTGATTTATGGACTGCTAGAAATGCTCAAGAATTTCAATGTATTACAGCACATTTTATAAATAATGATTGAAATTTATGTAAAAAAACTTTTTCATTTAAAAGTATAGAATTTTGCTATACCGGTCATTCTTTAGGTATAGTTATTAGGCAAGAACTAATTTCGTGGGGTATTGTATCAAAAATATTTGCTATTACTTTAGATAATACTTCTTATAATAATGAATGTGTTAATTATTTAAAATATAATTTACAGCTTTCATTATCTGGTTCTTTATTTCATATTCGTTGTTTTGCACATATTTTAAATTTAATTGTAAAAGAAGAACTTAAATATTATAATGAATCTCTTGAACGAGTTAGATTAATAATAAGATGTATAAATAGCAGTGTCAGAAGAGTTAATTTGTATAGAAAAATATATGAACAAGAAAATATAAAATATAAAAAATTACAACATGATGTAAAAATTAGGTGAAACTCGACATATAATATGTTACAATTACTAATAAAATTAAAAAAATAATTAATTTATTTTTTGAAATAAATATAGAAATTAATTTTTCTCCACCAATGCCTAGTGATTGAAAAAATTTAAATGTATATAAAAAATCTTATAAAGTTTTTGATCAAGCAACAAAATTATTATTATTTATTTACACTCCTACTATTTCATTAATTTTACTGTAATTAAAATAAATTACCGCAACATTTGATGAATTTTTAATTAATCCAAATTATTATCAAATGATATTTAGTATGAAAGATAAATTTGATAAATATTATAATGAAATAATACATATTTTTGGAATAACTTGCATACTAGATCTTAGGAGTAAAAATATTAGTTTACAATAATTTTTAAAAAATATTTATGGTAATACAAACCAACTTGAACCAATAAATGAAATATACTTAAATATTTATATGATGAATATAAAATACATATAATACCACAATCAACACAACCCGCGGTTAGGATTTCATCTTGAAGTCGTAACGACGATTGGTTTATAATAAAAAAATAGGCAACTTTCTGATATTAATAGGAGTTCTATCACAGAGCTCCAACATTATTTTGATGCTGTAGAAAATTTAGATGAAAATAATTTTGATATTTTAGATTATTGAAAATAGCACGAGGTTTCGTGGTCAGTATTAGCTGCGATAGCTTACGATATACTTGTCATTTATGTCTCTACAGTTGTTTCGGAGTCAGCTTTCAGTGCAGGTGGACGGGTACTCAACGAGACCAGATCTAAACTCACTCCGGAGATTGTCCAAGTATTGATGATTACACGAAACACTTTACGCATCGAAGAAGTATCAAGAAATAGACGAGAAGAAAAGACTCGAAACAGACATAAAATCTATCACCTCTGGAACACCTGAAGTTTTATCAGGTACAGATTGATTTTTTAAATTATTTATTACATATGTAAATGTTATTTTTTATATTTGTAATTTTACATTTCATTTGTCATGTATTTTAAGTAGAAAATAATGTAAATGATTGTTAGATTTGTATGTGCCAATATAGCGGGGATGTACTTGACCTATAGTAATACAATTTTTCTATTTCTTTAAAATGTATAATACACTTATAATGTGTAAAATTGTTCACATTTAATTTTTTATTAATAAAATTTATATCGCATTTTATTATTTTAATTGTTCAAGTTTATGACATTTAATTGTTCAACTTATAGTTATAATAAATTAATAAACTTATAATAATAAAAACTATAAATTTATCAATTAATAATAATTTTATAGTAAACAAATACACAAATAAATTGTAAACTAATAAGTTTATAGTTTATAGTTTAATAACTAATCAAATAATAAAGTTATATTTATATAATATAATCAACTAGTAATTAGTTTATAGTTTAACTTAAAATTTTAAAACTTATTATTATATGTAGAGAATAAGTTAGTTTATAATATATAAATTAATAAATTATTAATTACAAACTTATATAATATATTAAACTTTAATTTTATAATTTTTAATTTAACTTAATTTTAAACTACTATTGTATTATAAATTTAAAAAAACTCATAGGCCCGGTCAAGCTCGCCTGAGACCCGCCCAATGGCCTGAGCTTGAGCCCGTAGCCTAAGCCCGAGCCCTTTACCCCTAGGGCCTGGGCCGATCCCCGGAGAAAAAAGCTCGGCCCAAAAATTTGGCAGGAGCTCGTCGGTCCCAGGCTGGGCCGGGCCCAAATTACATACCTAACTGGCGCTGAAATCTTGATTCTTTTTTGCGATTCCCAACTACCGCAACAACTGTGGCTGTTGCTCGACCCCTACCGAAGTCAATCACTGCTTGTCGTCTTCCGACTAAGAAACACGATAGAGGTACCAAGAGCCGTTATGCTATCACCTCGGCTTCCTTCCAAGCTTTTCATGCCACTGCTGCTGCCCCCGTCCAAGCCGTTGAGGGACGTGTCACTCGCTCCATGCTACAAGTGACGAGGAGGGCCGATCAGCCGACCCAAGAAGCTCATCAAATGGCTATCGTTGAATTGGGTCCGAATGAGGCAGGTTCCAGTCGTCCACTGAAACATCTTCGTCGAGTATAATTTTAGGTCCCATCTTTTTTTACCTTATCGTGTAAACATGTTCTTACACCTTCTTTTTATTTATTTATAGGGTCTGCCTGAACCCCTTCTTCCCCTTTCTTCATTTGACATGGAGGATAAAGAGAGCGATTCTGACAACGATGTTCCTATTGCTTGACTGGATGCTGCTCGGCGGAGACGCCTGGTAATTCCTTCGGCAGAGACGATTGAGGAACTGGTTACTCAATGAATTCTCCAGAAAAGGGGAGTTCCGCCCCACCCTCATCTAATCACGAGGGGGTTCTTTCGCTCCCTGGCTCCAGTTTTAGCACATCGGTGGACGAGGCTATTGCCAAGCTTCCCCCTCAGCTCAGAACCGAGGAGAACGTAGGGGAAGCTGCTCGAATGACTGCTTTGGTGCACACAGACTCGCTGCTTAACTTCTAGCTTCCCGAGATAGAGGGATCCTATTTTGGGGCGCAATCCGTGAAGCACTCGGGTACGAAAGAACTTGCCCTGGTGAAGAAAGCCTAGCTTCTGCCGTGAATTCTGTGCCTGAGGTAGGAGGCACCGAGGGGGCTATTTTTTTTTCTGAGCCAGATTCCATGACGAGACCTGATCATGCCGAGAAAACTTCTATCCTCTTTCTCGGACACGAAGTTTATCCTAAAGATTGTGAGCTTTTGGAGACGATCCGCACCCTTCATCCTTCCACATTTGCTAATTTTGGTATGAGGAGTGCTGCTCTGTCAGGTTTCATCCTTCGTACGTTGAGTTCTTTAGTTAGACAATTGTCAGATTTTACTGTGAAGGAACTTGACCATGCTATGTTGGATTCTGCATTCGACACGCTCTCTGACTTGGAGCTTGTGATGCTGGACCTGTCTTGGCTACGTATTAGGCTCGAGCTGGCCCACCTTCATCTTCAACGTACTAAATCTTTGGTTCAAGTTCAGGAGAGGGAGCATGCGGTAAGTATGGATGCTCAGCGAATTTCGAACGCCAGGCTTGCTTGGGCAGATGCGAAGTCTAAGTTTGCTCGTGTTTAGCAGGAACTGGAAGCAGAACTAGCTCAGCTCCCCCTGATGATCCCAGCCTTTTGACAATAGGTTTAGATGACAAGGTTTGAAGGGATTTAATGTAAAAAAAACTTTTATCATGCTGCTTTTCTTCTCTCTTCGAATATTTATACCCCACATGATATTAAAGAAAACTTTTATTGAGAAAAAAATATATGTTTGTTGCTCCTTATTTCTATGCATAATACTTTTTAATGTATTTGACATTAATTGGACCAGCCTTGAAGCCGTCACTGACTTTAACTAACTTGTAGTATCCACTAGTGCTTTCCCGCGCAACTTGATAAGGACCCTCCCACTTGGGGGAAAATTTGGGGATTGGCAGGTCCCTCATGATGAGGTTAACTAGCTTTCCGATCAAGTCATTTTCCTTGAACTCTCTTTTTTGTACTTTCTTATTGTATGCCTTCGCCCTTGTCTGTTGCGTTTTCTCTTGCTTTTCACTCGCTCTGTTTCGTTATTCTTCAACTGCTTCTAAATCCACCAGTCGGTGGTGGGGGCTCCACCCTACGGCTTGGGCCATCCTGGCTGAAAGTACCTCGAGTTCAACTGGTAGTATTGCCTCCGATTCATAGGCTAAAGAATAAGGTGAGGCCGAAGTGGAGGGCCTTTGGGTAGTTCGATAAGCCCACAATGCTATTGGGAGATGATCCTGCCATGCCTTCCCATGTTTTTTCCATCATCTTGCTTAGTATTCTTATTAGGGTCTTGTTCGCCGCCTCAGTTTGCCCGTTCCCCTTGGTGTAGTAAGGTAACGACTTGTGGTGTTTAATCTTAATAAGAGTCGAGCAATTTTTGGACCTTCTTGTTGACGAAGGGAGTACCATTGTCTGATAATATGACTCGAGGGATCCCAAACCTGCATATGATGTGTTTTTTAATAAAATTGGCCACTGCATTTGCCATCGCTTTCTTCATTGGTATCGCTTCAACCCACTTAGTAAACACTTCCGTGGCAACCAAAATCCATTGATACCCCCTCACCCGAGGGTGTATTGGTCCGATGAGGTCCATGGCCCATGTGTGAAAAGGCCATAGAGTCTTCAAACTGTGAAGATCTACTGCTGGGGCGTGTATCCTGTCACCGTATTTTTGACAAGTTTGGCACCTCCTAACATGCCTCTTTGCGCCTTCTTGCATTGTGGGTTAGTAATACCCCAAGTGAAGTAATTGCTCGTACAATCGTGTTCCTCCATGGTGTTCCCCTTGATGTGCTGCCTTCATCAACTCCTATGTTTCCTCGTACGATACACATCGTAGCAGGTCCGCTTCCACGCTTCTTCAGAATAGTTGGTCTTGCTCAATGAAATATCTTGCTGCTTGTTTCTTGACTCGGCCTGCAGTCATTGGGTCTAATGGGAGCGCCCCTCCTTGCAAGTACTCCAGGTATGGGATTCTTCGGTCATTCGCTGCTTCATTAAGCGAGCATTCTTCCCCGAGAGTCGCCGCTTGGCAACATACGCACTCGCCTTGTAATCGGGCAGCCTCTCTTGACATTTCTAGCCAATAATATCCTTGTCTCTGGATTCTCCGGTATAAACTCACGTCGGCTTCTTCGCAAGTATGCTCATGTATCTAATGTAGCCTTAGCCTGGCCTTTTCTTTGTCTACACACCGAGTCAATAGTTCTCCTACTGCTCGGTGATAGAGCTCCCCTTCGATGAGTGTGAATCGGGCCAACTCAATTAAGGGTATTATCCCTTGGCCAGTATGTAGCTGAGTAACGATGGGAGATCGCCAATCTTCTCTGGGGTGTCCTAGGTACAGTCCTGAGAGAGTGGTTGGTTCGTGTTTTCTTCTTACTGTGATAGTCGTTGCGTCGTCTGATAGTGGCAGCTTTACCCCCAGGGTAGCCAATGCGTCAGGCAGCTGATTGGCTAACCTAGGTACATGTTGAAACCTTACCTATTTAAACTTCTCAAGCTGCATCTGCACCATTGTTCTATATGTTGCTAAGGCGGCTTCCTTCAAACCAAACTCTCCTGTTGACTGCTTCACCACTAAGCTTGAATCCCCTAAAATCTTCAGTTGCTTGACTCCCATTCGCTCCGCGGGTAACAGTCCCATGATAAGTGCCTCGTACTTGGTTTCGTTGTTCGAACAGTTAAATTGCAACTTATAGGCTAACTCGACCCTCTTGCTAGATTCTTGGTGGGTCAGCACTGCTCCTACACCTCCTGTGCCTCCTACCGCGGCTCCGTCAAATTGTAGGACCCACCATTCATTCGGTCTCTCTGTGAACACGGTGGTGCATGTTTCCCCTGGTAACTCCTCGCTGACTGGTTCGATATTCTGGTCCAGGAATTATGCAAGTTGTTCGGCTAAAGCCTGGCACTTGATGGCCCTGGGTACTGTGCACACGATGTCAAATTCAGTTAAAGCCAACATCCACCTGGTTGCCCGTCCAGTTAGCGTCGGCTTGCTAAGAAGAAATCTGATCGGGTTGCACTTGGTAACCACCTCGATTCGATGAGCTGGGAAATAGTGCCTTAGCTTTTGCGTTGTGAATACCAATGCTAGACAGTGTCTTGCGAACGGAGTATATCTTACTTCTGGCCCTTTGATCTTCCTGCTGATGTAGTATACAGGTCGCTCGATCCCTTCGACTTCTTGCATTAGTAGGGACCCAATAGACTTTGTGGTGAATGTAAGATATAGTATGAGTGACTTACCAGGCTGTGGTACGATCATGGTCTGAGGCGATGCTAGGGCTTCTGTGATATCTTAGTATCCCACATCAGAAAGGAAGAGTTTCTGGGTTATAAAGAAAAAACTTTAGAACCTTACATTCAACGAGACCTTTTTCCAGGTGGTAGAAACTCTAACAGAACTCCGCAGTTAAGCGTACTTAGGCAGGAGCAATGCAAGGATGGGTGATCCCCTGGAAAGAACAAAATCGTGAGGGTTTTTGTCCAAAGCAGACAATATCGTTGCCATGTGAAGGGTCGGGGTGTTACAGATGGTATCAGAGCCGACTGTGTGGGCTCCTGCTGTCTCGCATGACACGTGGACGGGCTATTGAGTGGACGGGTCGATAAGGACTGGCAGGCTACCGGAGCTGGCAGGCTACTGCACGGGATGTGCAGCCCTAAGAGGGGTGGATTGTGATATCCTGGTATCCCACATCAGAAAGGGAGAGAAAGTTCATGGGCTATAAAAAAAATCTTGGACCCTTACATTCAATGAGGCATTTTCCTAAGTGGTAGAAACCCTAGCCAAACTCCGCAGTTAAGCGTGCTTGGGCAAGAGCAATGCAAGGATGGATGATCTCCTGGGAAGAACAAAATCGTGAGGGCTTTTACCCAAAATAGATAATATCATTACCATGTGAAGGGTCGGGGTGTTACAGCTTCCTTGACCTTGTCGAAAGCCCGCTGGTGCTCTTCTGTCCATTCAAACTTCATATTACCCTTAAGTAACTCAGCGAAGGGAAAAGTTATTTTTGCTAATGCTGGAATAAAGCGCTGTACATAGGAAAATCTTCCCAAGAAACCTTTTAGCGTCTTCTAGGACCATGGGGAGGCATACTCATTGTGGACTTGATCTTCTCGCTATCCGTTTCTATTCCGTGCCGATGGACCAGAAATCCTAAAAAAATTTATGTTGTTACTCCGAACGCACATTTAAGAGGGTTCATTCTCATTTTGAACTTTTTGCATCTTCTGAACACTGTCTCTAGGTCGGTCAGATGGTCCTCCTGCTTCTTTGATTTTACCACCAAGTCGTCCACATAGTCCTCCACAATCTGGTGCAACATATCATGGAATATTACCACCATAGCCCGCCGGTATGTTGTGCCAGCATTCTTCAATCCAAATGGCATAACAGTGTAGTAGAAGTTACCTACTTGTGTATGAAATGCCATTTTTTCTGCGTTGCTTGGTGTCATTCTAATTTGATTGTAGCTGCTGAACCCATCCATAAAGGAGAACAGCTTGGGCCCCGAAGCGGTATCCACCAGTGTATCAATGTGTGGAAAAGGGAACTCGTCCTTTGGGCAGGCTTTGTTCAGATCTCAAAATTCGACACATATCATGATTTATCTGTTCTTCTTCTTCACTGGCACTATGTTTGCCAATCAGGTCGAGTATTGTATGGGTTCGATGAACCTGACCTTCTGTAGCTTCTCAATCTTTTCAATGATTTTTCCTTCCAGCTCAGGATGATACTTCCAAGTAGCTTGCTTTACTAGTCGAGCATCTGGGAGTACATCCAGATGGTGTGTTGCCAATTCTTCGTTGAGTCTCAGCATCTCCTCGTAGCTCCATGCGAACACATCGAAATACTATCTGAGTAATTCGATCAAGCTCTTTTTGAATTCCTCTGTCAACGTTTTGTTGATGTATACAAGTTTAGGCGACCGACCATCTATGCCCAAGTCGACTTTCTTTAGTGGCTCATGCTAGGGTCGAGGGTCATTTTGCATGCAGTCAGGTGCTGGTTGTGGTAGAGTAACTTTTGCGGAGTCAGGGTTAGCTGCCTGTGAGGTGGCGACTAATCCTGCGCACCTTTATAAATAATATACCAATTTTTCTCCTTCTTTGACCTTCACAAGCTTCGCTGGTGGCTCTGTTTTTTGTCCTCTTGCTTTGCTAGTTGATCCTGTTTCTGCTTTTCCTTTGGTCAAGTCTTCCCACTTTGGTATCTTCATTGTTCCTGCTTTTTCAATTATTGACTTATTTCTAACAGCTCATAAAGAAAAATAGCATCCGCTAGATGAGCTTTGCCGAAGTGGAATGGTTTTCTTGTGACTCCCATGGTAACTTCCTTCCCCTGCCAACGAAACTTTACACACTGGTGGTAGCTCGAGGGCACAACCCCATACCTGTGCATCCAAGATCTCCCCAAGATAACATGGTAGCTCGTGTCTGCATTGATAATGTGGAACTTGACAGGCATATAGATCCCTTGTAGCTCGAGGTTCATTGTGATATATCCTTGGGTTTTCTTTCTTTCTCCTCCAAAACAGGTCAATGTTATCGGTTGGCTGACTATCTTATCCTTTGAGATCCCTGTTCTTTCAAATGTTTTCCTAGGCATAATATTTATAGAGGCCCCACTATCTAAAAATATACGCTTAAATGATACCCCATTAATGACACTAGTAATATACAACGGTCGATTATGAGAAAAGGAATACCTTCGGTTGCAGTCGGTGAACACTATTGCGTTTGAAGAATTCGTGGCTACTTTACGAAGCACTCCTTCTGAGGCCGTGCAACTCGAGTTATTTGCTCCCGCTACGCATATAATTGCCTCAGTCGCCTCCTTTCGTGTTTTCTCCGTGAATCCGAGTTGGTCATAAAATTGTTTGAACTTGGATGATTCCTGCAATGCTTCAACTGAATCCTGTATGACCCTACAATCTGCCACCTCATGCACTTCGTCATCTCCCATCATCATGTTAACCTCTCTGTCATGCTCAGAGAATGACTTTTTCCTAATATCAGCATCTTCTTCATCTGCGAACTTTAATTGCTTTTCAGCCACCTTTCTTATAAAAATTCTTTAAGTGTGAAACACCTCTCCGTAGGGTGTGAGGTGGCCATGTGATAGACACAGTAGTTCGGTCCCTCGCTATCTTTCTTCGATGGAAGGGTGTCCACTGGCGAGAGTGTCAGCTCTTTATCAGTTACCCATTCTTTAACTAGCTTCTTTACCATCTCAATACTGCACGAGTACGGTGGCGGATGATCTTTTATTTTGATCATCGCTTTTATTTTGATCATCGCTGTAGAAACCTGAGCCCTGTTGCTGCGAAAGGAAACTGGCTTGATAGGTGGCTTGATTGTATTGCGGAGGTTTCGAGCTGTTTCAATAAGTGCCGAGATCATGGGAAAATTGAGGTTGATAAGATGCGTCGTATACTCACGTAGAATCCCTTGAAGACACATTTGTACCAGGTGTGTTTCACTGACATGATCATGACATTCAACGGTTAGATCTTGGAACTTTTTCACATACTCGAGTAGGTCGTCCCCAAGTCTCTGTGTCTCTCTAACTAGGGTAAGGGTTGTTACTTTTTCATGTACTTAGAAGAATTTGGTGTGAAACTTGTTAACCATATCTTCCCAGGTGATGACTGATCCCGGTGGCAAATTAACATACCAGCTGTATGCCCTGTCTATTAAGGATTTGGAAAACTCCCATAGTCATAGTGTATGATCTCCCTCGTAGGCTCCCAAAGTTTCGACGAACCTAACTACGTGATCCCTAGCGTTTCCCTTCCTTCCATCGAACTTTATGAATTTTGGAGCGATGTATCCTTCGGGATAGGTCACACTTAAAAGATACAGCGGATAAGGCAACTGAATATCCGGATCTGGTAAGGATGGTAATTGTCTCTTCGTTCTCTCTTGCTGAAACATTGGTTGGACATCTGCGATCGTAGCTAACTAGGCCTGGGTTCTTGGCATAAAAGAATCTGGGTTGGCTGATCCCTGTATCGTTACAGAAGTCGCTTGGGCTTGGGCCCTTATTTGCTTTGTTGGTGGTTGTTGACCCATTGAAGTTGTCTATGGATCTGTAGGTGCATTCGTTGGTATCTTTTCGACTTGGCCGTCTGCCCGATTGGAGTTAGCTACTGCGGCTAAGAGGCAATTGGTTAGGCCGGCTATTGCGTTGAGAATACAAGTTTGGCCGTCCTGGATGGTTTGTAATTCGTCTAAGAACAGACCATCACGATTGTTGGTGCGATCCTACTGCTCCGCTCTAGGCGCGTCGTTACGCTCATCACTGTGAGAATGACCTTCTGACATAGCTGCTTTCGGCGTGGTGTGTAGTATGCTCCGAGTAATCACCATTTACAAATTCACCTCCCCAGTGGAATCGCCAAAGAATGTAGGGTCCTTTTGGAATAGACAAATAATAAACAATAATGGCGAGATGAAATATGTGAAGTAGTCAAAAAAATACAGAACGGAGAGAAAGAAGGTTGGGTGAAGGAGAAGGCTAATTGAGTATGGAATATTGACAATATAAACGATGGACCCGATTCTCAAAATCTGATCTCCAGAAGCATGACTACCCCTCCTATTTATAACCTTTAGAGGAGTTCTGTTAGGATTGGGATATGACTCCTTAAGAGGTTTGATCAGATCATGAAAGGTGATCTCGAAAAATCAAGGGATTCTATTCCGAGAACCGATTAGGTAGTGTTCTACTCCAACTCAACTAGGTCGGCCACCAGATTCCCCTTGGGTACCCGACCTACTCGGGTCAAGTACCAAACCCACTCGGGTCGAGTGACTCAGTGGTCACTCGAGTGACTCGAGTGAGAGGGTCCCGTAGTTTGACAAATCCTTTCCTTAGCAATCAAGCCACATGTCTCCCAATGTCTCGTGCATGATTGTACTGACATTGTCTTTAATTATCTCTGGGACAGTCTTTCGATCTTCAGATGAATCTATGTTAATATAGTATGTGCTGTATATATTTAGCTCCGTTTAGTCTGTACTGAACCACATAGTCTGTGTTATGTCATTGTAATTGGTAGTAAGAGCTACACAGCTTGTGATGTCTTCATGACCTAAGTCATGGCAATAGTACAGTCTGTGCTATCTTCATGGCATGTGCCATGAAAATATAGCCGAGTAGTCAGAGCTACTGTCATAGCTTGTGTTACATTTCACAGTCTGTGCTATGGTATATCTTCGTTTATCTAAGATTGCTGAATAGCAACATTAGCCTGTCGAGCTACTAGAGACCCAGGTAGTTCGACTTGAGTCATTCGAACAGGACATATCATATTACTTTGTTATGCTTGCATAGCCATGTATTCATTATA